>JADBJO010006919.1:30000-52500 GCA_016801955.1 Conus betulinus
CACGCATGCGCACAGGTACACGCACACACGCAAGTATATAAAACGAAGAAACGAGGCATTTTTTTTTACATTGATATACGTAAAACTTTTATTCGTTTATAATGTAAAATTATGACACCGGCAATATGAGTAAACGTGCGCAAAATCCAGGGACGACTTTGTCCCCAACTGACATAGAACATCTACAGACACTGTCCAAATGCAATGGCCTGCATGATTCAACCCGTGCACGCACAAAGACTGGAAGAATTTTTGTTTTCAAGTACACTGGTACCTGTATGACACGACTTCAGATTCTAACGTGTGTGTGTGTGTGTGTGTGTGTGTGTGTGTGTGTGTGTGTGTGTGTGTGTGTGTGTGTGTGCGTGCGCGCGCGCGCGCGCGCGTGCGTGTTCGTGCGTGTGTGTGCGTGTGCACATGTGTGTGCGTGCGTGCGTGCATATGCGTGCGTGCGTGCATGCGAGCGTGCGTGCGTCGTGCGTGTGCGCGTGTGTGTGTGCTAAAATCAAAAAAAAAAAAAAAAAAACTTCCCTTCAAGTGATCAAGCCTTTCGTCGTGATCCGGAAAGTGCCAACACACGCTACACGCCAGTTCAGAGAACAGTTCTGCTACATCTCCCGTCCTGGTTACTTTTTTGTAGTCGTGCTACCAGTGGCCGGTCTTTCTCACTAATATAGGCCCTATACCAAACAAGACATGAGACCTGAGCCAGTGGAAAAATCCCCCGAACCTTTTTCAAAAGGTCCGGGAGCTAGTTAGCGTTGAACCCCTGTTCAGGGGCAATAACCTCGAGGGGACAGTGGGGGTGACGTCCCCTGAACTATTTTTTTTTTCTCTCCAGATTTGTAAACTAGTGAGATTAATGGTATTAGCTCACGCCATCCTGCATTCCAATCACTCTTGATGCCTGCAATCCTGTCATTCTTTTATCAGCCTTCAGGCGTTTTCAATGCTAAGATTGTTTTATTCCTTTTATCGAACGAGTTTGGAGGCGCTGGCCAAACCTTTGACGAACTGAACAAGAAAATAAGATAATAGATCGGACTGTACACTTGAGGACTGGTGATCTTCATTACAACATGGCTTTGACATTGAATGTTCTGAAGCAGATTGGTGGCAAGTGTTATATCACACCTTGGAGACTTTTTTGAAGTCTGAATTCATGCCTAAACCTGAAACGTCTCTTATCTGTAAACATAAAACATTGATAAAAAGAAAACGGAAAAACCGATTTGCTGGTTAACTATGAAAAACTTTTGTTCACTTTTTTTCAGTGTGGAGTGTCTAGTACATTTTGGGGGGGAGAAACTGTCGGGAAAATCGTATGGGTGCACTGATGTGTGTTGTATTCTACGTCAGATGGAACGGAGCCTAAGCTTAGTCCACATGATGATCAAACAACATGACACAATGATCACAGACAGACACAACACAGCTTTGTCCATAGAAAAATACACCTCGTTGACACTGACATTCACATATAGCCTCATCCACCAAACAAAAACCCACATCCCTTATCTTTGACACCAACATTCAAATACAGCCTTGTCCATCAAAACCATGCCAAGTTTCCTTTACATAAACAGCCTTTTCCTTCAAAAAGAAACACGCCACTTTGACACCGTTAAAAAAAAAAAAAAAAAAAAAAAAAAAAAAAAAACCATATCAGTCTATCATGTCATGCAAGGGCTTTTGTCGTGATTGATGCGGCATTAAATGTGCTTTGCACGTAAATGACAAAAGTTTGCATCAGTTTGTTGAATGGTATTTGCAGATAGGCTTTTGACAGGTGAGGTGCTCTCTGGTATTCTAAACACTAGCACTAATCACGAGTTTCAAAACCGAATTGAGAAGAAAGGGGAGAGAAGCCAGTTCTACCAGCAATTTAGAGAGACTTTATCAATGGCTATGTGCAGGGACGACAAATCTTCGTTCACAGAACGAACTATACTCGTCAAAAAAAACTTGAGTAAGACGTGTGTGGCAAAACAGTCATAATCTGTACAGCCCACAATTCTTTCTGATGACGAAATACCATGACATTTTCTTTTTCTGTCTCTGGATAGCGTCTTTAGAGCGTCTTTGTTATGCACTAGAATCCCTCGGTCCTTCCCTCCTCCCTCAAAACGAACCAACAGTTATAAGAAAACCCTCTGTTGTCAGTTTGGAAGTCAAATCGGATACTGCTAGATGTTTTTTTTCCTTAAATGTTATGCAAAGGTAATGACCATAAAGACTACGACTGACCAGAGTGCTCCAAAACCTTCTAAACACCAACACTAATCAGGAATTCAATACCCTTTTGGAGGGAGAGAGGGAGGTGAAGTCAGTTTTGTTGAGCAATGATCGGGAACGGTCTCAATGGCAGAGCGCAAGGAGAACAATTTTATATTTACAACGTTAACTATTTTCCTCAAAAAATTGTTTTGAGCAAGATGGGGGTGGTAAAACAGTCATGATCCGTAGAGTCAACAATGCTTTCTGAAGATGAGTAACGGTGTTTCTACGATCCTTTTTTTTTTTTTTTTTTTTGGTTGGTTGGCTGCTGGCTGCTTTCTTTTTCTTTCTTTCTTTTTTTTTTTTTTTTTGGGGGGGGGGGGGGGGGGGGGGGGGGGGATCTTGTTTTCAGGTTATCTTTAGATGTACTCTTAAGGAGCTTTGATATATTCTAGAATCCGAATATCCCACCCTCCTCCTTCAAAACGAACCAACAATCATAGAAAAACCTCGGCGATCAGTCTGCAAGTCAAACAGGGTAATTTTCCGTTTGTTTTCTTAATCAAAGAAAAGTTAGCGCTTTCCCGGAGAACAATGGTCACTGTGGGCTTTGGCACCAAGGAGTCTCTCACAAAGATTGTTCGTTTGTTTTCATGGACAAAACCAAGCAGAGGAACTATGCCAAGTGATTAGCTGTTTTCACACGTCATCCAACGTACACCCCCACACCGCACATCATGAGGTACATTAACCTACCCGTAATTCATACAATATCATTATGGCATTTTTTTTTTCAATCCCGTAATATCCATTATGACACACTTTTGGAAACTAAATAAACACGGGCAAACTTACACGAGCAGCACAAAGGGAGAGAGATAGAGAGAGAAAGGTACGGGGACGGGGGCGGGGAGGGGGGGGGGGGACAGAGAGACAGATAGACACTCACAGACAGTTACTCACTCACACAGACAGACACTCACAGACAGACACACTCAAAGGCAGATAGACACTCAAAGACAGACACTCAGACAGACAGACAGCACTCACAGACACGCACAGACACTCACAGGCAGACAGAAAGACACTCACAGACGGACAGAGACAGACAGACAGACAGACGGACTGACAGAGAGAGAGAGAGAGAGAGAGAGAGAGAGAGAGAGAGAGAGAGAGAGAGAGAGAGAGAGAGAGACGTCCACATGAACAACATCATGTCCGAAGAAACCAGGAATTGTGATTAAATCCCAACTAATTGCAAACAAAAGGAAAAAAAAAACCGAACAAGCTAGTAAACTTTTCCTTTCCAGATCGACCACCAAACGTTCAGAGACAACCAAGAACACCAGGGAGGCAGTGTGTTTCTTGTGGACCATGATTGACAACCTTGTACAAGGCATCTTCTTCCTACTGCCCATCAAAGAACGTCAGGTCCAAACTTTTTGTATTGCCGACTCTGTAGAAGACTGCCAGGTCGAAAGCTGTTGCTTTTGAATCGCCATAAATTTTTGTCCATCCGTTAGGCAGTCTAGTAACCCGAAAATTATGTATATTCCAGGGCGTCCATGCAAACCTGCTGTCATTCACCTCTCCAACCGACTTAAAGGGGGAAAGGGAGATAATCAAAAAGGGGGTAAGGGGAGATAATCAAACTCGCCATGACGAACACACACACACACACACACACACACACACACACACACACAGAGGGACCCAGAGAAGTACTGTCCTCAACTGCCGAACAAACCAGCTGAGAGCAATCCTGCACCACCCTTAGAAACCTGCGCGATGTTCACATGCGGTGCAGGCACGCACGCACGCACAGGGCATTTCTTTTAGACGTCGAGGGACGCCATGATGCAGTTTAGGTTGAGGTACCTGGTATATAACAGCAAAAGGCAGAGACTCCTCTTCTTATTCATCATCTTTCCCCCTTCGCCTTCACTCCTGAACCACCACCAGATTCCCATCGTCCGAAATATAGCCTGCCTCTTTCTCCTGTAGTTAAAGACAAACACAAACAAACAAACAAACAAAAACCAAAGGAAGACATGGACAGAAGACAACGACAAGGATGCCAAAAACACGCGCGTGCGTGCAAAATTTAAACGAATTGGGGGGGAAAAAAGGCAAAATGAGCGAGAGAGAGAGAGAGAGAGAGAGAGAGAGAGAGAGAGAGAGAGAGAGAGAGAGAATCGGCGCTCTAGTAGATACTTTTTGCTCACTGCTGACAGGAGGTTACTATATCTAATCATATGTTGAACACAAAAGAGAAAAGGCACTTTTCCCATGAACAAAATACATCTATTGCCACTTGAAATAATGACATCGATTTTTAAGAGGTCAGTTAGAAATGACCAAATCGGAACAACTGGGGAACTTCAAACATGATTTCCCAAAAGATACAAAAGAGATGAAACTCTAAATTCGTGATTATATGATGCAGTGTTCGTTATACTAATAAGCACACACACACACACACACACACACACACACACACACACACACACACACACACACACACACACACACACACATATATATATATATATATATATATATATATTGTCCCCATTACTGAATTGTCCCCCTGAAACACGTTATTGTTCTGGTCCATCAGTAGGAGATAGCCACTTTTAGGAGATCCAAGTACAGACTGTTCAGCACTATTCTCAGCAACTATTAGCTCTTACGTGACTGACAATGCTTGGGTTGAGTCGACCACTCTGACTGTTGATACCTTTTCACCTCTCTGGCATTCTGAAATGGACTCTCAAACATAGGCTCGAAGATTTCCCCCTACATCTTATCATGTTTACTTAATTTTAGTTTATCAGCCACTTCTTTGCTTACCACGCTTTCTTTTCATGTTACATTTTTACCCTTCACTGGTTGCTTTGGGGTATTGTTAGAACCTGTTTTTAACCCCAGATGGTGAGACTGTCACAGAATTATAGACTGTGGTCTATCTCCATTTGGAGCCAAAGAGAAGGGCGCGGTGAGGTTTTGGAGATCATGTGACGAGTTTCCCCACTGCGCGACTGTTTTGATGTCATAAACGGACATTCTTATGTAATCGGGCTGTTCTTGACAATAGGCCTCAAAGCAGGCAACACGTGTGGTTCTACCGTCAATGGTTCCCCCAAGTTCTCTTCGTGAAGGATATCATAATTGTGATTTGTTATTTATGTTCTTCGACCTGATCTCTTCCTTCCCCTGTTCACGCGCGCCAACCTTTTTTTTTTTTTTCTTTAAATCTATTCCAAGCCATTGATGTAGAGGAAGGGTGACTATTGGCCTGCTCTTGTATTCCCCTACTGCTGTACTATATATATATATATATATATATATATATATATATATATATATATATATATATATATATATATATATATATAAACATTACATCGTTACACAGAAAAAGGTCGTAAAATTAGAGCATGCAACCACATTCGTCACTATCGTGAATCGACACATGCATTGAAAGGAAATAATGTCACGAATGGGGGAGAGAGAGAAACAAATAATCAAACACACACATGCATGCGCCCAGCACTGAATTTAAAAACAGACGTCAGGGATGGTAGGTCTGAAAAATTCTAAAACCCCTGTCCCGACTGAAAAACGCGACGCTGGAATTCTTCTCCCAACCGCCCAAAACAGCAGGAAAGACGAGAGACCTGAGAAGGAGAGATCCAGCAGCTACAGTACATCAACAATCATACCACGACGTACGAATATACCATCAAAAACACGTTTGATCCAGAAGTCCAGTATCACAAAAACCACATCCCTGAGATAAAAACCACACCACTTTGGGGAGGAGGGTTTGTCCTGAGTCGATCCGTGCAACAACGAAAAAAAAAACAAACAAACAAACAAAAAACCCTGAGTGTTTCAATGCCAGAGAAGAAAGCAAACCGCTTACATTTGTGATGCAGTCATTATGCAGTAGCCATTTTGTTTTTAAATAATAATATGCAAGGCAAATCAAGAACAACGTCAGAAAAAAAAAATCCCTGAGCTACAGGTAACTAAAGCGCACACAATGGTGTTTGTAACATATTGACTTGACAATTCAACATGAAACATGAACAATGATCTTACTATAAGTACCTAATAATCCATGCACACACCAACTAGAACAATGACAGGAAATCTTACATGAGGCTGCGAGTGGGAACAATTAGGAAAAAAAAAAAAAAAGAAAAGAAAAAAGAACAAGTAGGGTAACTCTTGCTCTCATGATAAAATACACGCACACCCATAACTTAAAACAAATGCTGCTAACAATATTGAATCGGAAATCTGAAATGAGGTTGGGAACAGTAAACAGCTAAAAAAAAAAAAAAAAAAAAACAAAAAAACCGAACAAGTAGGGTAACTCTTACTCCCATGATGAACTAAAGACATATCCACAGCTCCAAACGAAGGCTGCTCACAACGACACCAACTCGCCTAGCAGAAATGACCACACAAAGCACACATACTCCAACCCCCAAAAAGGATATTCCAAGTTTGCCGATACACCCTCAACCTGACAAATCTACGTACAGAGCAACAACAATGGAGAAATAAACAAATGCGAATTACAATTTATTCAAGACTGGCACAACCTAATCGATCTTTCACCACATTTCAAACTTTTGAACATAGTCAAGCAAACAGGTGAATGAACTGTAACAAATACACGTAACCTGGTTTGACAGGTATGAAAGGGAATCTAAGGTGAGGCAGGGAACAACAAGCACGGTAACTTTTGCTCCCAGCATTACATAATACAATGCATGTCCAAAACTCCAAAACGAATGCTGCTTATGACGCCGAATCGCCAAGCCGAAATGGCATCACAGAGCACACAGAACAAACAAGGAGGTATCACAAAAGTAAAAACAACAACAAAAAATCCCGATGATCCCAAGACTGGCCCGTGTGCCCTGTACTGAACACATGTACACAGCCACAACTGGAGAAATGAAACAAACTCAGAACAACATTTCTTGAAGACTAGAGCAGCCTTATCGATCTTGAATATATCTAGTTGCAACGTGAAACGACTGCAGGCGGAAATCTAAACAAATCTTAAATAAATGTCAGCGAACCGCCCAGAGAAACGTGGACAAACGAGTCACAAGACAAACACACAACGCGTTTCGACCTCTTAGGTCTTCCTCAGGTGAAATAAAGACAGACAAAATAACGAAAATGCACTTAGCTTTGATCGCTTCAGATTGCTTCTGAGTTCGGCGCAATCTTATTTTGTCTGTCTTTATTTCACTGTCTTTCATATAAGATTTGATCTTGAATATAGTCAAACAAACACATGCACGAACAGTAATATTTATAATATTCGTTATGAACCCTTGAACATTTATTCAAGAATGGCACGGCCTTTTCGATCTTGAATATAGTCAAACACACACGAACGAACAGTAATAAACACATGGTTATTAACCTTTGACATTTATTCAAGACGGGAATAGCCTTTTCGATTTTGATTATAGTGACACAAAAACAAAAACACGGACGAACAGTAACAAGCACAGGTTACAAACCTTTAACATTTATTCAGGAAAGGAACAGTCTTTTCAATCTTAAATATAGTCAGACACACACACACACGAACGAACAGTAAACAAATACAAGAGATCAATCCTTAATATTCATTCAAGACTAAAACAGTCTGTTCGGTGTTAAACTATAGTCAGGCGCATACGCAGAATAAAAAATCAATCTGAACAATGATCTTGCGACCTGCCCAATTATCAAACCCGCGCAACTAATGGCAATGCCCAATCATCAACCCACGTAACTAATGGCAATAAAAAGCAAGAACAAAGGAGAGAAAAAAAAATTGACACATCAAGTCATCAACATCCTCTAGAGGAACGACTACGTACGTAAAAGCTACGGTAGAAAAGAAAACAGAATTCTAACCAAAAAAAGACAAATACGATTTACTGTCACAGAGAAAAAAATACATCAGTGTACCCCGTCACGTGACCAGACAGGCCCGTTATATTCACAAATTCCTGGCCTTTTAATAAGGATGAGGACAAGCGTAAAATTAATATCAATGTGGTTCGTTTCATGGGCACAGTACTTGAGCAAACACAGATCCAGAACGAAAATATGACACAATTGGAAACATTGCTAGTTTCCACCGGCATGAAAACTCTTCTCCGCTGACATACTGTTGTTTTTACACATTATTTACATCATGTGCATGTTACACCAATCTCTCTCCTTCACCTTTCTCTTCCCAATCTTCATTGAATAAGTCTACTCTTTTACCCATTTATCAACCCCATTTTCTTACTCTTTGTTTTCTACTTTTTTTTTTTTTAAACACTCCCTTTTTTATATGTTTTTTTTTTTCCTTCTTTTTTTTTCTCTTGTGGTGTATATATTTCCTTTTTCTTCTATTTAACTTCCTCATCGTAAATTTTAGTATTATTATAATTGTTATCACAATTATCATCATCATTACTATCACGATTGTGTTTCTACTTCGTCGTCTTTTTCAGACAGTGTATTTTTAAAGGGTTGTATGAATACGTTTTTTTCCTCTCTCTCTCTCTCTCTCTGTAGATGGAGGGGTAGATGGGGTGTTAGGGGCGAGGATAGAATTGTTTGCGGGGAACAGGAGATAGAGAGGAAAGGGGAATTGCGTGCGTATTTGGAGGGCGCAAAAATGTGTGCTGTGCGCCCACTTCCGGAACAGATTCTTGGTTTTTAATATGATTTACTATCATGTTGATTTCCATTTGCGATTGTTATGTGTTCTGTATTTCTATCTTTTTCAGATCATGCTATTCGATTGATGTAATGTTTGACAATGCATATGTATGTATGTGCGCATGGCGATATATTTGAATTGTAATGTTATTATTTTTAATCATTGTCATTCATTACTATTGTTATTGCTATTATTATTGGGTATTTGTCATCATTATCATTGGGTGTGTAGAGTGCTTGGAAAGGATTGTGCGACAGGTGGGTGTTTGGTTAATGGTTGGGGTGTGGAGGGTGGCTTTTGTGTTTGAAATGTTTCCTTTCATTTTTTGAGGGCAAAATGCAAACAAGCCTGCCATGCGCTTATTTCTTTTCCCTCATTAAACAAATTTGAATTATTTCGTTCGTTCGTTCTGTATTTTTAATGACGTGAGTTGACTTCAACCCGATATGGCCCTTGGCGGTCGGCGGGGCTATAAGCAACATTGTCTCTCTTCATCGTCTTCTTCTTCATTTTTTTTCTCTTCTTCATGTTATCATCATCATAACCCATCTTGCCTCCCATCCAGCCTCGGAGCCATTCCGTAACGATGTTGTCTTGGATTTTATTCGTTTTGCCTGTAGAAGACTAAACAGGTTGAAACGCATTATGTTTGTCACGTGATTTGTCCATTCTTTCGTTTGGCGGCAAAATAATTCTGTCTGTACTGTTGGGAAACTCGTGGTTACAAACACTCTCTCTCTCTCTCTCTCTCTCTCTCTCTCTCTCTCTCTCTCTCTCTCTCTCTCTCTCTCTCACACACACACACACACACACACACACACACACACACACTTGCGTCATATAGATACTATTGTCGTTAGAAGTCCGTACCCTCTCCCTACTGCTAGTTATAGGATTACCACGGACTGGTTTACCCCGTTATAGCTGTTACTAATGGCTGTAACAGCCTGTAACGGTTTTTTTCTTCTTTATAGAATCTCAAAAAGTACTTGGCTGATCTTTCTGAAAATTTGTAGGTATGTTCATTATGGGGCGTGGATGATGCCCGGTGTTTTAGTTTACCGGTGTTTTAGTTTACCGTTATAGCCGTTACTAACGGTTGTGACGGCCTGTAACGCTTTTTTTTCTCTTTATCTCAGAAAGTACTTGGCCGATCTTTGTGAAAATTAGCAGGTATGTTCATTATGGGTCTCGGATGATGCCCGATATTTTAGTTTACCCTGTTATAGCCGTTACTAATGGCTGTTGTAACGGTTTTTTCTTCTTCATAGAATAATATCTCAAAGAGTACTTGGCCGATCTTTCTGAAAATGTGTAGGTATGTTCATTATGGGTCACAGTGATACACGATGTTTTAGTTTACCGTTACAGCCGTTACTAACGGCTGTAACGGCATGTAATGCTTTTTCTTCTTTATGGAATATCTTAGAAAGTACTTGGTTGATCTTTGTAAAAATTTGCAGATATGTTCATTATGGGTCTCGGATGATGCCCGAAATTTTAGTTTACCCCGTTATAGCCGTCACTAACGGCTGTAACGGCCTGTAACGGTTTTTCCTCTTCATAGAATATCTTAAAGTACTTGGCCAATCTTTCTGAAAATTTGTAGGTATGTTCATTATGGGTCACGAATAATGCCCCATGTTTTAGTTTACTAACGGCTGTAACAGCCTGTAATGCTTTTTCTTCTTTATGGAATATCTCAGAAAGTGCTTGGCCGATCTTTGTGAAAATTAGCAGATATGCTCATTATGTGTCTCGGATGATGCCCGATGTTTTAGTTTACCCCGTTATAGTCGTTACTAACTGTATGTAACAGTCTGTAACGGTTATTCTTCTTTATGGAATATCTCAGAAAGTACTTGGCCGATCTTTCTGAAAATTTTTGTTGGTACGTTCATTATGGGTCACGAAGAATGCCTGATGTTTTAGTTTACCGTTATAGCCGTTACTAACAGCTGTAACGGCCTGACATGCTTTTTCTTCTTTATGGAATATCTCAGAAAGTGCTTGGCTGATCTTTGTGAAAATTAGCAGGTATGTTCATTATGGGTCACGAATGATGCCCGATGTTTAGTTCACCCCGTTATATCCGTTACTAATGGCTGTAACGGCCTGTAACGTTTTTCTTCTTTTATAGTATATCTAAGAAAGCATTTTGCCGATCTTTCTGAAAATGTTGTACGTATGTTCATTGTGGGTCACGAATAATGCCCCATGTTTTAGTTTATCGTAATTCCGTTACTGACGGCTGTAACGGCCTGTAATGCTTTTTCTTCTTTATGGAATTTCTCAGAAAGTGCTTGGCCGATCTTTGTGAAAATTAGCAGGTATGCTCATTATGTGTCTCGGATGATGCCCGATGTTTTAGTTTCCCCCGTTATGGCCGTTGCTAACGTCTCTAATGGTTTTTCTTCTTTATGGAATATCTCAAAACGTACTTGGCCGATCTTTCTGAAAATTGGTATATTCACTATGGGTCGCGAATAATGCCTGATGTTTTAGTTTACCGTTATAGCCGTTACTAACGGCTGTAACGGCTGTAACGCTTTTTCTTCTGTATGGAATATCTCAGAAAATGCTTGGCCGATCTTTGTGAAAATTAGCAGATATGTTCATTATGGGTCACGGATGATGTCCGATGTTTAGTTTACCCGTTATATCCGTTACTAATGAGTGTAACAGCCTGTAACGGTTTTTCTTCTTTTATAGAATATCTCTCAGAAAGCACTTTGTCGATCTTTCTGAAAATTTTAAGTATGTTCATTGTGGATCACGAATAATGCCCGATGTTAATTTACCGTTATTCCTTTATTAACGGCTGTAACGGCCTGTATTGCTTTTTCTTGTTTATGGAATATATCTCAGAAAATACTCGGCCGATCTTTGTGAAAATTAGCAGGTATGTTCATTATGGTTACGGATGATGCCCGATGTTTTAGTTTACCCCATTATAGCGTTACTAACGGCTATAACGGCCCAAAACGGTTTTTCTTCTTTATGGAATATCTCAGAAAGTACGTGGCCGATCTTTCTGAAAATGTGTAGTATATGTTCATTATGGGAGACGGATGATGTCTGATGTTTTTGTTAAACGTTATAGTCGTTACTAACGGCTGTAACGACCTGTAACGGTTTTTTTCTTCTTCATGGAATATCTCAGAAAGTACTTGGCCGATCTTTATGAAAATTAGGAATATCTCAGAAAGTACTTGGCCGATCTTTGTGAAAATTAGCAGGTATGTTCATTATGGCACGGATGATGCCCGATGTTCAAGTTTACCGTTATAGCCGTTACTTACGGCCCATAATGATTTTCTTCTTTATGGAAAATCTCAGAAAGTGCTTGGCTGATCTTTCTGAAAATTTGCAAGGTTGTTCAGTATAGGTCACAGATGATGGCCGATGTTTACCAAAATAGCCATTACTAACGGTTACATCAGCCCAAAGCGGCTTTTACTCTTTATGGAATATATCACGCGCGTATTCAGGATGAACTGGGAGTACGTTTATATGCTTTGCATCTTGTTTCCATTTAGTGTTTCTCTGGAGTTTTGTTGTTGTTGTTGTTGGTTTTTTTTTTTGCTTGTCTATTCATTTGTTTTTTGTTTTGTTTTTTTATGTGTGTGTATTTGTTTTGGTTTGATTTTCCTTCTTTTTTGTTTGCTTTTTTCACATTTGCAAGTTACGGTCACTTTAATTTTTACAGAGCTGTCTACCCTACGATTGTTTAGCGTATTTTACGAAACTGGAATGGGAAAATACGATAATACGCCCAGTACGACAAAAATACAAAAGTCGGCAATACTGGCTCAAAAAGTACTATTTTCCTGTTCGAAGGCGCGAGTTATTGTCCCTAGTTCCTGTTTGCGCGTGCTCGCTTACACCATGGTCGGCCATCTTTCATAGTGAGCGACTGACACTGATGTTCACTAAGAGAATGTCGCCACCAGCGAAATTACTCATTCATGAGAGTGATGAAGAGCTAGATGTTGAAAAGACGGTGGCCAAAACGAGGGAGCAAGCTTTCCTGAATGCATACCACGCAAACTTGGAAGTGCTTAGTCCCAAGCTCAAAAAAAGGTCCAACTTTGGTGTGGTACACTTTGCGTGAAACGGGTTTTAGTTGTGCTCATGGGGGGGGGGGGGGGGGGGGGGGGGGGGGGGGGGGGGCTCACCGACTGAATAAAGCATGTTTCGTCAAAATCCCATAAAGAACTGTCAGGTGGGTGAAAGGAACACCTTCAATTGTACAAGCATTGAAAAAGGCCGGGGCGAAGTCTAGTGGGGGGACCAGGAGCAGCAGGTGACAAACGCCGAGATAACAAAATTCCATACTTTTTCCATACCTTTCCAAAGACCTCAGCAATATTTTTCCATGACCAAAATCCAGGACTAAACCCACCCCCATCTCACCTCCCACTCACCCCTCAACCTTCATATTATATATGCGCGCTTCACACACACACACACACACACACACACACACATTACACACACACGCACATACACTCAAAAATGATACACACACAAATGCAAGTGAACACAACAGAATGAACAATTCACCTACCAATCACACACCATCATTTACAGTCATAGTTCCTTTACCATTAAATGTAATTTAAAATTTACACAATTCTACTCACACCTGAAAATGTATCTTGATCCCAGTTTTACTTTTTGATTTCTTCCACTTTCTTATTTATCAGACTTAAGCAGGTCTTTCACACAAATTTCCAGTTTCCTCTTCTTTGTTCACACTGCCAGCACTTGAATCACAGTATCATTTAACAGTCACAGTTCCTTTACCATGCAAAGAGTAGCCATTTAGATGTAACAGGGTTCCCACTTCTTCACAGGAAAAAAATTCAAGGGTTTTTTAAAGGTTTCTAAAGGGGATATTTTAATTTTTAAGGGGCAAATTTAGCCGTACAATTGAAAAAAAAAAGAGTGAATAATAACCTTACACATGTATCCAGCCATGATGATAAGGTGATTACACTTCTGTAGTCTTTTCCACGCTCAATATCATGTATATACAAAAAATAAAAAATGAAGTCTTTATACAGAAATTGAGAAATCAGAAAAGAAAACTTTCAATCTGCTTTCCGGACCAGTATCTGACATGAATGTCCAGCTGCTTCTGTTTCAAATCCTTGCTCATGATTCATCAAAAAGCATGACATATTCATTGCAGCCGAGGCCTCTCTCTCGCACATTTCAGGAGGGAGCTCAGCAAACTTTACTTTTAAAATACAGCCACTGTATGTGCTGTCGTGTGGAAGTGTGTGTGAATGGTTGGCGGGCCTGGACTAGCCTAGTGCTTGTTCTGGGCAGGATAGGGAGCAGGGTAACCCCTTTTTAAAAGGCGAATGTGGGTAGCCTTCCTCTAGCTCCACACTAACTGTTTTTTTTTTTTTGTTGTTGTTTTTTTTTTTTGTTGTTGTTGTTTTAAAATGGAGTGACTGATGGCGGAGAATGAAGCAAAATTTAGAAAGAGAGGGGGTTAGTTACCGCCAAGGACATTGACAAACAAAGCACAGGACAAGACACAATGCAATTCGACTCTTGGATCTTCTTCAGGGGAAAAAAAAAAATCACATTTAACATTTAGGACAGTACAAAGAACGAAGACTTATCTGTCCATGTGGTAGGAAGAATGGCCGCCAGACGGAAACGACAGAGGGGATTATGGGAGAGGAAAAAAAAAAAGGGGGGGGGGGGGGGGGGGGGGGGGGGGGGGGGGGGGGGAGTGAAATGATGGGGTTGTGTAGCTGGTAGCTGGTAGTGGGGGGTGGTGTGATATATTTGTGATGGTTGTGGTTAAGGTGGATTGATAATAATGCTAAGTAAGGGGGGGGGGGGGATTTTTTTTTATTTATATATATATATATATATATATATATATAGTATAGATAGATAGATAGATAGAAGGGATAGTAATGATAATAATGATAGTGGTAGTAATTATGATAACTAGATGAATAAAATGAAAGTAACTGTAATAACAAAACAATTAGTGAATAGATAATGATTTTTTTTTGTTTTTGTGTGTGTGTGTGTGTGTGTGTGTGTGTGTGTGTGTGTGTGTGTGTGTGTGTGTGGCTAGCTGGTAGTAAGTTAGGGGGAGGGGTGTGGTATGAATGTTGTCTTTTTGAACAAGAAAGTAGGGTTTTTTTTTTCTTTTTTTTTTTTTAACAAACGCGCACTTAAATGAGTCACTTAAAAAGTCTTTGGAGACGACGTGACGATTGATTTGAAAATTCAGTCTGTGATCTCACTCTTTTTTTCAGTTCTGACAAAAAAAAAAAGGAGCAATGCCAAAAGTTGCAAGGTATCTACTTTTGGTTTCCCCACACCGATAGTTCGTCGCAATCGAGGAATATGGAAACATTGCTGCAAACAGTTTCGCGTTGTCTTCAGCAGATCGGAAACTGTTATGATTGTTGATGGCATGAATCGTCCACAACACTTCAGATTTCAACACATCTGTCCCACTTGCTGTTATTGTGGACTGGCTGACGATTCTTACTGAGGAAAGGGTCTGACCCGATTTGATGAATTTGATGATTGCCGAACGAAGTCCGTAAGACTACCGACGGCCTACTCGCTTTATCCAATTCCACGTATTTTTTCCTCTTTCCGTGATTTGCAACCGCCGATTCGCCCATTGTCCGAACATCAACGGTCTTTTTGCACACTTTACAGAAAAACGCATGTTTGTTGTCTCTGCATTCAGTGATCCAGCTTCGATATTCTTCTTCTGTAGCCACAACGGATCAAATGCGTAATTTCCTTTGGCATGATGACAGACGCAACAGTATCGGACTTCGCTGAAGATGATAGAGCATGGCGCCCTTTGTCGGAAGTCGAACTGCGCATGCGCAAACGATAACCGACTATTGAATTGCTTCCCTTTGCTTGAAAAGCAGACGACACGCAACACGATTCGAGAGGCGAAAATCGATGTCCGAAGTCTCGTTCGCGTTTGTTCTCCGATTCGTCTTCAAATGTTACGGTCAGTTTTGGTCCGAAAACGATTTTTAAGGGGATTTCAAGGGATGGTAGGGATATCTGCAGTTTTCAAGGGCCTTTTTGACCCAGTTGAAATTTAAAGGGTTTTCAAGGGTCTTCAAGGGGCGTACGAACCCTGTGTAACGTAAAATTGACACAATCCCACTCACACCTGAAAATGTATCCTATCCCAGTTCTACTTTTTGATTTCTTCGACTTCTCATTTATCTGGGCCTCAAGAACAGAAACTTCAGCTGTCTTGTCCTTAGCAGATCTCCGGAGAGCATTTGACTTTGCTATGAAGGTGAAGTTTTGTGTTCTTTCTGCTTTCTCAGCAAACTCATCAGCAGACTTTAGCAGGTCTTTGACACAAATTTGGCGAAATCTATTGCCGTCCGATGCTTTTTCGATCCAGTTCTGGTACTGGCTATTGGTCAACCACGCTTGGCTGAATACACACTTGCCCATTTTTTAAATTCTTGCCGTGCAGGCGCAAACGATTGAGAAAAAAATCATAGAACGGAAGTTGGGGCTGGAAAATTGCGCACATGCGCACTCGACGACAAGGGAGACTACTCGGACGGCAAAATAAATAATTCTGCAGTTCGGATGCGCGAGTGTTGACGGGGTGGCAAATCGACATCGACCTTTTCCGAAATTTGATGTAAATAATTTTGTTTCAGTTCATGACTTGAACGTTCATGACGGAGCTCTGGAAATTTCATGACTTTTCCAAACCCTGCTGGGTAAAAGCAAATTTTCCAAGACTTTTCCAGCCCTGGAAAAGCCTTTCCCATTTTTCCAAGACTTTTCCAGACTTCCAGGACTCGGTACGGTTGACTGCAAGTATTGCACGATGTAAGATCCACATTAAAGTTCAAGGTACGAAAAATACACTTTTTTGTCACGGGATACTAAAATTTACTCCATGGAATTCTAATGGTTCAATTTTGAGGTAGAGACAGGTCTGAATTAATAGTGTGCTCAAACCATCCTGCAAAATACAAAACTTCCAGATACCTGCAATCTTGTCAGTGTTTCTCCTTTCCGTAGCCTTAAAATCATTTGTAACCCCACACTTTTCTTTTTTTAGCCAAACGAGTTTTGGGGAGCTGGCGGATGTTTTGACAAATTAAATCGAAATTGATTTAATAATGAATGATTGGGATTGTGAGCATGAAACCTGATGGTCTCAAATCCGAGTATTCTTACACATCCACCACCACCACCCACCCACCCCCTTCCTCACACTTTTGTCAGCAGTTTCATGCACATTTCAAGAAAGGTCCTGGAGATCTTTAAAAAGCCAGAAGAATTCAGGAAAAGAACCTGAGAAGTCTCATGTCTGACTAGAGGACCACACGTTTCACCTTACGTACCATAACCAGTTTATAGCAACACACAGTCACCTTTTGCAGAGCATGCAGTTTTACAGTCTTCCATCTGGTGTTACTCATACCATCGCTGAAAATAATGCTTAAGAGCAAAACGGAACCGACACACCCAAAACCCTGGAGGAAAAACACACACACACACACACACACACACACACACACACACACACACACACACACACAGAGTGAAAGCCAGGCAGAACAATTTTCAGCCACCCACAAATCAATTCACCAGTCCCCCCCCCCCCCCCCCCCGTTCCAGGCAAACGGAAGTGACAAACTCACGGGGGGGAGGGGGGGGCGAGTGGGCAACAACACACACATAAAAAAGTGAATGCCAGGCACAACAATTTACAGCCACAAAAATCAATCAACCAAATAATCCCAAGGCAAACGGAACTGACAAACTCAAACATTGGGGGGGGGGGGGGGGGGGGGGGGGGGGAGCAACACGTACATGAAAAAGCGAATGCCAGGCCAAACAAACTACAGCCACAAATCAGCCCCAAACCACCAGCATATCTATCATACATTCCATGGGCCGAGGATAGAACTAAGAACTAAAGTGACAGGAGTACCGAGTACACAAAAATCAGGATGGTCCATGGCATTACAGAGTGTACATTCAGACAGGGAGACACGAGGATAACGATACTGCTTGTGGCCCAGCCGACCTCAAAAGGCCATGCCAAGGGTGCCAGCTAGTTGACATCACCTCTTAAAATACATGAACATGAAAGAAAGCAAAAGAAACATGCATATGCAAAACATTGAATGATGATAATAAAAATGGAACGAAAAAAACGTACACATGCCATTCATCACACCAGATAAAATTGGAAGAAAAAGGGCATACACGTGCCATTCATTAAAACAAATTTTCTAAAGAATAGAAGATAAAGCCGCACAATTTCGTTAGAATGGTTCTTCCATAAAAGCTTAGGTCCACTGCAGTACAGCCAACTATGCCATACTGACCTTCTTTGTGGCCACAATGATAAAAGATCCCAGCCTTGCTCCCCCCCCCCCTTTCCCCCGAGATACAATGTGTCTGAGAAACTTCTTTGCTCCTGGACAGTTCCTCCTGGAGAATTTCAGATGCTTCCTCAGATCAGAATGAACAGCTATGGCATGATCTAGTCACACGCTCAGCAGCTGGTTTTTAGCTCATCGCATTTGCGTTCTGTTAAAAAGAGATCAATTCATCTTATAAAGACCATAAAACCTAATTTTAAAAAAAAAAGAAGAAAAGGGGGAGCAGGCTATTCGGGCTTTATTTACACTCTGCAACAAACCCGAGAGGGAAAAGTATAACGGACTATTGAGCTTTTTTTTTTTTTTTTTTTTTATGAAGTTTTTCTTCTTTTTTTTTAATGAAGTTTTTTTTTTCTGTTTTCTTCTTTTTTTTTTGATGAATACAAAACCAAACAAAACAAAAACAATGTAATAAAACATTCAAGTGCATATTATGCGTGACCATAATGAGCCCACTATCCTATGGCAATCTGGTCACACAGGTTCCAGACAGTCAGGTCACAGAGGTGCCCGATCAGGTCAAAGAGGTGCCAAGACAGTCAGGTCACAGAGGTGCCAAGACAGTCAGGTCACAGAGGTGCCAAGACAGTCAGGTCACAGAGGTAACCAGACAGTCAGGTCACAGAGGTGCCCAGACAGTCAGGTCACAGAGGTGCCCAGTCAGTCAGGTCACAGAGGTGCCCAGTCAGGTAGGTCACAGAGGTGCCCAGACAGTCAGGTCACAGAGGTGCCCAATCAGGTCACAGAGGTGCCCAGACATTCAGGTCACAGAGGTGCCCAATCAGGTCAGAGGTGCCCAGACAGTCAGGTCACAAAGATGGCCAGATAATCAGGTCACAAGGGTGGCCAGACAATCAGGTCATCACCACCTGACAGCTCCTCTCTTAGGGCCGACACCAGCTCAAGTTCAAAAGTAGCTGGGCAGGGACACGGTGATATTCAGCTGCTGGTCATGGAGTGGTGGTGATGGCTCTTGCTGCTGCTGCTGATACTGCTGTTCATGAAGCGATGCTGGTTGCTGCTGCTGATACTGCTGCTCATGTTGCGGATACTGCTGGTGCTGCAGCTTCTGTGGCTGCATCGTTTCCGCCTGCATCTGCTGCTGCATCATCAACTGGGAGTGCAGCTGTTCCTCTTGCTTCAAGTGCATCTGCATTTCTTGTGGCAGCAGCTGTTTCATCAGCATGTCAGACTGCTGTGGCGACCGTTCTTGCTGCGGCTGCTGCTGCTGTTGTTGCTGCATGTTCTGTTGCTGAATATCCTGCGGAAGCACTGGTCCTAACAATTCTGGCTGCAGCAGCTGCTGCTCTTGTTGCTGCTGCTGCGACAAGCTTGATGCTGCATTCCTGGTGGACTCAACTGCTTCAACAGCAGCTGTGACTGCTGCTGCTGCTGCTCTTGCAGCAACTGCTGGAAGTGCTGCTCTTCCAACAAGACCAACTCATCATGTGGGCTGCATCATCACCTGTGGAGGCTGAGTCGCCTGCTTCTTCATCTGCAAATATATTGACCCCCTCATCATCAGAGCAGCGCTCATCTGGCTTTGTCCCGCACAAGGTACGGGCTCTCTCCGACTGCTGAGCAGGCACCGATTTGACCTGCGGCATGGGCAGGTTGAGGTCCATTCTCCGGGATCCACGGCGGGCCATCAGTCGGTTCTTCAGCATGCCGAACTCGTTCAGCAGCTCGATGCGCTGTTGGAGGAAGGCGAACTTCTTCTCCATCTCTTCCTGTTCTTGCTGCAGGAAGGTTACCGCAATCATCATCTCCGTCTTCCTTCTTCTTCCTGCCGTCTCTGGACCTGCACACACACACACACACACACACACACACACACACACACGCACGCACGCACGCACGCACGCGCGCGCGCACACACACACACACACACACACACACACACACACACACAAGTTACTATCTAATGATCTAGTTAAGGTGAGCAGTGGAATACGATGAGAAAAGCGGTAAGACCAAACAGATGCAGCTAAACTACTCCCCATAAGTATATCAGTCAACACAAGAATTCCTCCTAAACTGACATGAGAATGGGAAAATAAATAATAATAAAAAAAAAAAACCTGTACGAATACACCACGTCAAAGAATAACCAAATAATGAAACACATGTCCCTCTGTCCTGCCCACTGCTCTCTCTCCCTCGATCCCCATCTTCATCATCTCACCCCTGCGTTCTACCCCCCTCCACCCCCCCCCCCCCCCCCCCCCCCCCCCCCCCCCCCCCCCCCCCCCCCCCCCCCCCCCCGTCTTTTTCGGTTTTTTTTTTCTTGAAAGAATTGCAGAAATTGTCTAAAACAAGGTAACACAAAGAGCAAGAGCCTGAACGTTTTCAACTGTAAATACACACCATGTACGCACACGCAACCAGCGTTCATACAGGCTTCCAAACAAACTATTTACGGACTTTTATAAGGACTTGCCTTTTTCGTGATATAAAAATTCGACGAGTGCAGTATTATAGAGAACACGAGCCTTTTCTTATGTCTGCACTCTTTGGTTGCTTCATTCATCAGCATTCTGCTAATTGTAGACTATAAGGGACTACATACGTTCAGAAGTTGGGAAATTTTACTTTGGGCTCTGAAGCCCAAGTTCGAAGATTTTTTTTTTCTTCTACTTCTTTGAAAAGGGGTCCTACAAATTCAAGGACTGTGAAGGATTTTCAAGGACTTGTGTGAACTTACGCTTACAAAACGCATGTTCGCCAACAAACACATATCCACATACACACACACACACCTACACGCACGCCCCCCAGCCTCCCTCCTCATACACACACACACACACACACACACACACACACACACACACGCGCGCGCGCGCGCGCGCGCACACACACACACACACAAACACACCACCACCACCACCGCCACCTACCTCCTCCCACCTTCGCCCCCACCTCCGACCCCTACCCCACACCCACCCCACCACCCCAACCCCCCACAGGCAGTAATAACATCTTCCTCCCCCCCCCCCCCTCCCCCCCCCCCTCCTCTACCCCTACCCACTTACTTCTTGGCAGCCCTGTTGTTGCGGGCCCGGCGGATGAAGTACTGCTCGTCCTTCTGGTCGTCGGGGATGGCCTTCTTGGCGCTCCGCTGGCGCCGGGGTTGGGCCATGGGGCGGTAGCCCTCCACGATGTCGGCCACCAGGCGCCGGTCGTTGCTGACCTCGGGCATCACCTCCTGCAGGCGGGCGTGCAGGCGGGCCCGGATCATGGCGAAGTCGTTCTGGGGGGGCAGCAGGTGGTTCATCACGCCCAGCCCGGCGGTCAGAGAGGCTGGAAAGAGAGGAGAGAGAGTGAGGAGAGTGAGGGTGAGGGGTGGGTCAGGGTGGTCATTGCTGCTTTGGGTTCATGTCATGTGGGAAAAGGGTCAACTGTTGGTTGTTACAGGCCTGGGCTCATTTCGGGTGGGAAAACGTAAAGCTTGATCGTTATAGCCTTGGGTTGACTTCAGGTGGGAAACGTAAACCTCGGCTATTTACAGTATCGGGTTCATTCCATGTGGAAAACGTAAACCTTTATCATTACAGCATGGGTTCATTTCATGTGTAACTGTTTACCTCGGCTGTTACAGGACTGGGTTCATTTCATGTGGAACACGTAAACCTTTGTTATTATAGCCATGGTTCCATTTCATGTGGAAAACGTCAACCTTTAATCGTTATTACAGTCTTGGGTTCACTTCAAGTGGGAGAACGTAAACCTTTGTTATTGCAACCTTAGGGTCATTTTGGATGGAAAAGGTACAGCTTTCATCATTTCAGCCATGGGTTCACTTCATGAGGGAAAACGTAAACCTTTGTTATTGCACCTTAGGGTCCATTTTGGATGGAAAAGGTACAGCTTTCATCACTTCAGCCATGGATTTATTTCATGTGGAAAATATAAACCGTTAATATTACAGCCATGGGTTCATTTCATGTCAGTGGAAAACGTACAATTTTGTTATTACATCTTTGGGTTCATTTCATTTGGAAAATGTAAATCTTTATTATCATTGCCATGGGCTCATTTTATGTGGGAAAATAATCTTCATTTTTGCAGCAATGGGTTCATTTCATGTAGAAAACGTAAACC
>JADBJO010006919.1:57500-60000 GCA_016801955.1 Conus betulinus
GTCTGGTCTTCGATCCTCACCGACTCGTGCGAACTGGGGGCCACTGGGTCCTCCCTACCTAGCACTACATGAGCGCAGACAGTGGCGATATGAAAAAGAAACAACTATGACAACGAAGTAAAGCTGGGAAAGTGAAAACAAGACACGAAACATTTGACGAAAAAGTATAAACTGCGTGTAAAAGGTGTATATGGATGTTCGTGGTGTGTGCGTGTGTGTGTGTGTGGTGTGGTGTTTGGATGTGTCTGACTCTTGTGTATGTAGAGGGGGTGGGGGGGAGAAGGGTAAACGAACATGGGGAACAGGCAAGACGTGGCGGCCAGGACGGCACAACCCAACAAGACTTCCCAGGCCCACCACGGCTGGTGGGCCACCGCCGGCTGGTTAGCTATGCTAGCGGGCTGTGTTACTATCTGTACTACACACTGGCTTTGTCACCGTGTCATACAGTTACACACACACACATACACACACACGCGCGCGCACACCTACTCTCTCTCTCTCTCTCACATTCTCTCTCTCTCTCTCTCTCCTCTCTCTCTCTCTCACATCTCTCTCTCTCTCTCTCTCTCTCTCTCTCTCTCTCGTCAGACACACACACACACACACAGAGTTCAGATTTACGAGAAAATAAATCACATATTTGATATTCTATCCAAAATAGAAAAGCAAAAGGGAAGGTGTGTGTGTGTGTGGGGGGGGGGGGGGGGGGGGGGGGGGGGGGGGCATGATTCGATCTGCTTTGCTTTCAAGCTTCCAGTCAAAATAAAACTGTATTTGGCTCCAACTGAAGGCAAATTGTGGTGTCTGCTGAATACACACACACACACACACACACACACACACACACTGACAAAACCATTTACTGTCAGATTAACATAGTGTTGTACAAAACACACACACACACACACACACACCACACACACACACACACACACACCTCCCATCCCATCTCATCACTATCAATTAGCAAACTGGGCGAGGAAAACAGCGAACTAATTTCATTGCAAATTTCCGGCAGCTAGTCAGTCACATGATGGCGAACGTCAAGAAAACGATCTTCTCACGACCTGGACTCCAAAGGAGAAGATCCTACCATCCTTATAAAATTCTGTCAGAACTGAACACATCAGCGCGCCCACCATCGGTGTCAAAACTCTTTGTCTTAACTGAACACATTAACAAATCTGTCATCTCAAAGTCCAGTCGTGGATTCATTTGGACGAAAGTTCAGGTTTGCGGTCGGGTTAGGTAGTAACGGTTCCGCCTTGAACAAATTTCCAAATTGTTTCACGGGATGCGTTGAAGCGCTTCTTTTCACATGAGAATGTCGATTTAGTAAGTGAAGATTTGTGTTTATGCCACATGATACTAACATACGAGTCGCATACATCGTGGGGCAAATATTTCAGAGATGAACGTGAATCAATACCCCCAAAAGTTTTACAAAACAGCTGAGATTTACAAACCACATTGAATTAGTATCAAATGAATTATTACAATGCAGTTCAGATCACAACAAAAGAAAGGTATACAGAAATCCAGCTTGCTGCTGGTATCCCACGAAAGTATTACGAATCAGTTGGAACTTGTGCAAAGTCAAGATTTTCTTTTCTCCTATTTTTTCGTTTGGCAAAAGAAACTTGACATGTCAAACTGACGCCTAAGAGAAATAATTAATCATTCAGGAATAGGATCGTTGAAAACAAAGTAAGTCTCTTACAAACTCATTAATGTTCTAAAAGAAAAGCATTACAAACCAGTTGGAATTTGACTTAGCTAAAAGAAAGAAAGCTCTCTCAAAAACTCAATCTTACAAAAAGTAATTTAACAAAATAGTTGGAACTGGCAGCGTAGCCAGTCTATTGTAACTTTATAAATGTAAAATGCCATGTGCACGTACGCATCAAAGACAAGTTGTCACATTCCCTCTCCCAAACCACAACACTACACACACACACACACACACACACACACACAGAGTCAAAGAAGGAAAGTGTCCTTGTGTATCCAGTGTCCATTCCCACAAGACTGGTCAAGCTTTTCGAATATTGATGGGATTCTACCGACTGGTCAAGCTTTTTGAATATTGATAGGATTCTACAGATCATCCTGGCGGCCAGTCTGAGCTGACGTTGCATGCGGTCCAGACGAGAGCAGAATATTTCAATACTGGTAACTCCCTGGACAGGGGTGTAGCTACACCTTTGACCTTGATCTGACACACCCACTGGTCATTCTGGTCACTTCTGCTAATTGGAAAATTCCCCACCACTGACATTTTCTGATGACATCTTCCTCGCCAGGTTGTGTGTGCGCTGTCACGGTGCAGGGGGGGGGGAAGCGTTCATCATCAAAATTCGACTGCAAGGCCGAGTGACGATGTTGTATGAGAGAGAGAGAGAGAGAGAGAGAGAGAGAGAGAGAGAGAGAGCATCCGCACATCCTGCGCATGTGTGTGTGTGTGTGTGTGTGTGTGTGTGTGTTTGTTTGTCTATGT
>JADBJO010006919.1:65000-67500 GCA_016801955.1 Conus betulinus
GTCCAAAAAAAAAAATAAAAATAAAAATCGGAGTTCCTATGTGAGAGAGAGAGGTATTATTACCACCAACGCTCTAAAGTGTCTGTTTACTGTGAAGCAATAGAATTATCGAAACAGCTCACAAACGTCACTTGTGGCCCTCTAGGCAAAACACTTGCAGGCTTCTCTCCCCCACCCCCTCTCACCTTGTCCCCCCTCACCCTTTACCTCCACATAAGCTCAATTCATAGAGCCATAACGGGTGGCTTTAAAAACGCATGGTATGGTTCTCGCAACGTGAATGCTTAAAATTGTTTACCGAGGATGCAAAAGCGCACAAGTTTTTTTTTTTTGTCTCTCATTAGTTTCCAATGGTACAACTTGTCTTAAAGCAGAGCAGTTTCCGTTGGCGGAGGGAGGGGGAGGAGGAGTGTAGGGGGGGGGGGGAGACATCTGTGGTGATTTTCAAAAATTGTAAACCTCCCATGTCAGATAACTTTCCAATGGTACAACTTGTCTTAAAGCAGAGCCGTTTCCGTTGGCGGCGGGAGGGGGAGGAGGAGTGTGGGGGGGGGGGGGGGGGGGACCTGTGGTGATTTTCAAAAATTGTAAACCTCCAATGTCTGATAACTTCGAGCATCGGTGAATAAGATTGAAGAAAATAAAGCTGTTGAATACATTGGGTACCTAAGAGTGAGACAGTGATGTTACTGTCAAGACGCTGCGTTCACTGTGAAGAATTAGAACCTGAAATTAGGAATGGTTCCATCCTACTTTGCATTTTTTTATTTGGGGAGGGGGGGGGGGGGGGGGAAGGATGGGAGCGGGAGTATTATTTTTGAATTTTTATAACCAATTCTGACCATATGTGGCAGCATCACCATTTCACACAAGAACACAGATTTTGAAAACTGCAGCGTTTGCTTCCTCTCGAACACCAACACTAAAGTGACATGACTACAAAAACGACCACTTTGACATGCACAAATGACCCAGACTACCATGACACTGCCATTTCAATCCCAAAGTTTGGTCTTCTACTATTTTTTTTTAATTGCTTCCATCATGAAGGGGAATGCGAATATGTAACTGAATGAAGATATATAACAGATTCAAAATACAAGTTGACGATGATATAAATGTGTTCATGTACCTTTCAAGAAGTCACAACATCTCTCATTTTGAATCCTTTATACAAAAACAAAGAAAGACTACGCACATCTTCAGGTTTGGTCGATGACATTAGCAAACTCAGTTTAAACAGTGAAGGATGTCTATAATATTTAGGCTTAATTAAAGTTTCGCGTATATGTTTAAGAGCTGGCAACAGAGAACAAAATGCACCTCACTTTCTTCGCTTTCAGTACATAAGGGGCAGATTAAATCGTTGAACATAGACGTTTTGTATCGATAGCGATGTAATGCCAGCTCAGAAATCCCGAGCCTAAATCTAGTCGTAATATATTTTAAGTGCCTATCGATATCTAAATGTAAGTAAGGTTTTAAACTGTGGTCACTGCAAAAAGCTCTCTATACAAAGTTGAATCTATCACTAGTTTGAATATGATCGGACCAAGTCTGCCACCTACAATCAATCATCCTTTGCTTGAAACAACATATGAAATCATGAACATTTCCAACGCCTTGATTTGCCCAAACGAATCCAAATCCATATTTAAACAAACATAAGCGTACACATTTGTTACCCATTTTTCTTACCTTTTTGTATCAAGGTCAAATAGCATATCATACGCTTTTGCGTGGAATCCTGTGATTCTCCATTTGTATCAGCTTAAGCCAGTAGCGAATACACTTAACAGCAGAATTTATATATATTGGATAGCGATTTGTTTCACCATAAACAAGGTCATTGGGTGTTCGCCTGTCTACTCCTAAAAAATTTCTTCAAACGCAAATAAATGGACTGATTCACAATGGACAACAGCATTGTCTAGGCCCCATAATTCAGAGCCATACTGCACAACTGGCTGTATCTGAGAATCAAACAATTCATAAATAAACTAAAAGAGTTGTTATCTAACATGTATAACCTTTTAAGAAGAGAAATCAAAGCATTCTTCGCTCTGCTTGCAAGGTCTTTGCATGCAGCAGCGAAGCTCAAGCGCGTAGAGAAGAAAATTCCTAAATATTTATACGCATTAACTACAGGCATTCTTTCACCGTTATACAACCATTTTTCTCTCACACTCAAATATCCACCCTTCCGAAATACTATGACATTGCTTTTAGTCATATTAACTTTAGTTGAAGAGATGCAACGGCATGTTGTAAGCTGTTCAGTTGTGTTTGCAGACCTGTAACTGTCTCTGAGGCAATGTAATCAGTTAACGTAGAACCACATCGAACTCTGGCTTTGACATCATTGTACATGCTTTTAATACATCTGAATAATTTGCCTTTAATGCCATTTTTAAGAGAATTGGCCAAAGAATACTTCGATTTATCTTTATCTTTATCTTAATTGCTGGGCGTTCCTGCAGAAAGAAAGAAAGTCGGTGAG
>JADBJO010006919.1:70000-82500 GCA_016801955.1 Conus betulinus
AGACTTGATAAGCGACAAAATCTCTCTCTCTCTCTCTCTCTCTCTCTCTCTCTCTATATATATATATATATATATATATATATATATATATATATATATATATATACTGGGTGAGATGTGCAGTGGGGGACATGGATGATGGAAACGTCTTTAATCAACTAAAAGGTACACTGTGTTGCACATGTAACACATATTTGGATATTCTCCATTTCCCTCAGCCATGCAAAATCTGTCGCCGCTCTTGGTCGTTTTAACGACCCTTAATCTCTCGGCTCTACTCATTGTAAAGATGAAATGAAACAAGACACCCAAACAGGAGGTACTACAGCTGCAACACTGAAATCAAGACATCATTACTGATTCAAGGTATAAAAGTACGTGTCGCTGTTCTGAGTATTGGCTGCTGCCATTGATGCTGAGCTTTCCATACAAAAAGAAACATGGTTTCTATGAATAATTTAACAGCAGAAAAAGCAATATACAATAAACTTAAAAGAAAAAATCATCTTATTCCGCCGAACGAAAGGGACAGACAAATCACAAGACGAAACAGATTTTTTTTTTTTAAGTTTGCTTCAATTTCCGTCTGTAGTCATCTCAACTTTGCAATGCAAGCAAATGACTTACTCCCCCCACACACCCCACCCCTCTCCCCTTTGATGTAACTAAGCTTTCCAACAGATTCACATCCCAGTTGTCAGCGAACGGCTCACTTCTCCCCCTTTGATGTAAACTCAAGACTTACATCCTCGGTTTTCTGCGTAATGCACGACACAAAACAAGACAAGAAATTTTCGGCAATAAGCCTTCCTCAGCGACAAAACAATGAAAACAGTACAGACATTAACATGCGCAATACTCCCTTGTGAAGCCAAAGTGGTGAATGAAGTTGAAAGAGGGACAGTGGGAGAGGGGGGGAGAGAGAGGGGAGAGAGAAAGAGAGGGAGAGAGAGAATAAAAGTAGAGGAAGAGTGGAGAGAGAGAGAGAGAAGAGGACAGGGGGAGGGAAGGAGACCTACTCCCCAGTTTTCAGCAGTGCTGGCGAATAACGGCGAGGGGATACTGGCGGGTGCCGAGTTGCTGGAAGCAGGGGCGTTGTTGACCCACATGTCCTTGCCGTCCATACCCATGGCGGGCACAGTGATCAAGGCCTCTGGAGCTGCCGGCCATGCCTCGGCCTGCTGCGGCTGGGGGCGGTGCCAGCTGCTGCTGGTGCTGCTGCTGCCATACCTCTGGCGCTCGGCAGCTGCCGCTTCTACTGCTACTCTTTCCACATAATCGTCGAATTCCCGGAAGCTGTGGGTCAATTTTTCGTCATCTTCCATGACCTAGAAAGAAAGCAAAGCTTAGAATAGATAATGTCGTGGAGCTCTGGGTCAATTTGTCATCGTCTTCCATGATCTAGAAAGAAAGCAAAGCTCTGATAATGATTACGTCGTTGATCTTTAGTCTCCTAAAAGTAACCTACAGAAGCTTCCAGCAAGAGCATCCTACGCCGCAGAAGGCCACAAATCATAACTTGGCCCACCCGTGACATCACGAGCATGGAATGTGGTGGTGGGAGGGGGGGGGGATTGTTGGATGGAACGGATGACTGGGAGTGTTCAAGAGACCTTCCAGACGAGGACAATCCAGATCATCAGGAAGAATGGTACGAGACCAGATATTGTACTCCATTCAGGGTCGCACAACGACCGATTCTGATTGAAACTCGCTGTGCCTTGTGGAAGCAGAATTGAGCAAGTTCACATTTACACAACTGAAAAGTGTGCCCGTTTAGCCAGCGGCTTGAGTGAATCTGGCTTCCAAGTCAAAATCCTGGTCATACAAGTTGGGACAAGGGGAGTTGTAGGTTCATCACCCAATGGTCTCACGAAACAGCTCGGAATTTCAAACAAGAAGAGGACCAGAACCCAGAAGACAATGGCAGAGGCATCCGAAAAGTGTTCCAAGTGGCTCTGCTCGAAGAGGAAAAAAAAAAAACAAACAACGAAGCAGGGCTTAAATTTCCCAACTTGGAACAAGTATCGATAGCAACGTGGGTAAGATGTCTGTCAACAAAGTCAGAAGCAGCGCCTTCAGATGCCCACCCATCCACAAGTTGTTGGTTCCAAATCCTGCTAGATGCCAGCGGAAAGACAAAGTCTGGCCACAGAAGGCCATGTAGGATTCAGGACCTGGATCATGTAGAGGATGTGGGCCGGCCCCCTTAACGTGTAACTGTAAGGAATTCGTTCCGGTCCAAAACACTTGTCAGAAAGAGGCATCTTCTCTGATGTAGTCCACATCACTAAATCTAAAACTGCTGAGATGGGATCTTGTGAGTACTGTACAGATTGCATGGAAGGAATTCTGATATGATGTGTTTGCTTTTGTAGGATTCTGATTACAGCTAACTGTCACAAATATGATAATAATACTACACTGTGCGGTGGTCAACTCATTTCATTTGATAAAAAGTGAAACAAAAATCTGCGCACTTGAACTGACCATATAGTATGAACAATATGATCACGAAAATCGATGCACGTTTTCAGAGTGATCGAGCTGTTATAAAGAACCAAGACAATATAATCTATTGATCCTTTCGGGACACAAAAGGCACCTATACTGAGGAAAAAAACAAACAAAAAAAACAAACAAACAAAAACCGGTCACTCAATGGCTTCTGGGTATACCATTCTGAAGCTGACGCAGGACAAATCAAGTTCCCATCAGTAAACTCTGGTACATGTCAGATTGAAATCTTTCTGGGATGAGAGGCTGGGAGTGGGATGGGGTTCGACAGACTGTTAGCTTTAGAAACGTGACACTCCAATAGTGCATTATTGTGCACATCACTACATGTGATCATTGATTACATCCATATGTGCCATAATCTTCATGATCCTGTTGACACATACATACACACAACATGCATGTGCACATTGAACGCACACATGCGCTTGTGCGCACACACACACACACACACACACACACACACACACACACACACACGAGCGCGCGCGCACTGACAACTCAGGCATTTTAGATAAGATGCTGCTAAGTAGGGCTACCAATTATTAGTCATATTATTATCTAGTCAAATCTACAATGTGTGGTTTAAAAAAAAAACTCAAGTTTTCCTTCGCTAAATATGACGCATACAGTTAACACTACCGTAGCCCCGAACACTACCCTAGTGCATACAACGTAGTCTCTGAACACTACGTAAGCGGTTTTTTTGTTGTTTGTTTTTGTTGCTTTGTTTGTTTAGGCTATTTGATTGATTGGTTGGTTGTTGTGTGTGTGTGTGTGTGTGTGTGTGTGTGTGTGTGTGTGGTGCGCGCACACACGTATGTGTGTATGTACAGTATGTATGTGTGAGTGAGTGTGTGCATGTGTGTGTGTGTGTGTGTGTGTGTGTGTGTGTGTGTGTGTGTGTGTGCGCGCGCGCGCGCGTATGTGCGTGCGTGCGCGCGCGTATGTGCGTGCGTGCGCGCGCAAGCATACGCTGTAAAGACCAGCGATAACAACTCCAGCTAACCCGAACACAAAAAACACTGCCCCTGGCGTTTCTAAGCCATCAGTCCCAAAGACTGTTCCCACTTTCCTAACTAATTTGGACTGACAAGTTTTAGTCTCGGTGAAATCTACAAACAATTTCTTCATGCAACCAACTGCCGTGGCGCAGTTGTTAGCATCGTGGATTCCCAGCTGGAGATCAGATTCCAATCAGACTGGTCATTTATTTGACAGGTTTTTTTTTCTCCCCTGCCCAAACCGTCTCCTATCAAAGTGTTGTTGAGTTTGCCATGGACCCAGTTGGGAAGACTGAAACTACTCAGATCTACGAGTTTCAGCCATCAGCCACTTTCTTTCTTTCCGTGTACGCAGGCTGATACTCCTGCGGACACTGCCTGTACAGACAGGCAGTGGAGTTTTGTGTGTATGACCGTTTTTTCTATCCCGCCATCAAGGCAGCCATACTTCGGGGAAGGTCCATGCTATGTGTAACGTGTCATCCATACCAACGACCAAACTGGCCTTCTCTTCCGAAAGTTGGTGATGGGATTTTACGTGCGTGCAAGATGTTGTGCGTGCGTTCACACACCGAACCTCGGTTTATAGTCTCATTCGAAGGACTGTTTGGGGAATGGAGTCCGAACCAATGTTACCTCCGAGGGAAAAATCCCTCTGTACCGAACTTCGAACCCAAACCCAGGATCACGAGCCCGGCGCTCTACTAACTGAGCTATTCCGGCCCCATTTCGGACACTAAAAAAAAAAAGAGATGCGTTTCGCAAGAGTATCAACTGCTCAAATTTCATGACAAACACTGCAAGTGTCTGTATGTCCCGGGCCTGCTTGACGCCGGGACATACACCATATAAGCGTAGTGTACATTTCCGTAATGCTGTCTCGGATGGAAATGAAAGCCCATAGCTTCGTGGTGTCACCGTCCTCACCCTCAGTGACTGGCATAAAAATAATATGAAGACGAGGGAGGAAAAGCGTAAAGAAATGGATGCTGGCCTTTTCAATGGCGTGACCATTTTTAAGCTATTCTGGCTGTTGGTAGGACTGGCCAGCATTCTGATCGCTTCATGCAGCAGTCGAGGGATGTTCCAACTGTCGTCATTTTCTCTCGCATACATGTGAGAAACAAGTCCCAAGGCAGTTGTCCCGTTTCGTACAGGCGAGGCAGCGAGAATTCTTGCTTGTTTGGCGAATGTGAGCGTTTCGCAGCACACCATATCCGCGAGCGGAGCTAGGAAAAGCGAGGGTTCGCTGTAACTGTCTTGGGCCTGTCCCGGATGCGAGGTTAAATGGCCGATAGTTATTCATCATCATCATCATCATCACTGTATCATTATTATTATCATTTTTATTACTATTATCATTGTTGTTGTTTAGCTATCATTTTTTTTTTTATTATTATCATTGTTGTTCTTGTTTATCTATCATTTTAAAAAACTATTATTATCATTATTATTGCATGAAAATTAGCAACATTCTCCGATTGGTGAATAAAACGATCAAAACACTGATCCTTTGACAAGAAGAACTTGAAGATATAGTCGCATTGTAAATCATGATGATCATGATCATTATCATTATTATCATTATCATTGCATGAAAATTAGCAACGTTCTCCGATTGGTGTATAAAACAATCAAAACGCCGATCCTCTGATGGTGTATAAAACAGTCAAAACGCTGATCCTTTGATGGTGTAAAAAACGATCAAAACGCTAATCCTTTGATGGTGTATAAAACGATCAAAACGCTGATCCTTTGACAACAAGAAGAGCTTGAACATGTAGTCGCATTGTAAATTTGAATTTCTGTTTGCGCCCGTTTTTCTCTACCTCCACTCGCCTCTCGCATCCCTCGCCGCGAGTATAGCTAGCTATCCACCTAGCGTTTTCTCCCGTCCATGAAACTCCCATCATGTTACTCCCCCTATCTCGCCTCGCTCACCGCCACAATGTGCGACAAAAACTCGTTCAAAATTAAATTCAAAATTAAACGCACAATCTCCTGTCGATGCCACAGTGTTATGAATGAAGTGAACTGTGAGGCAAGATCTGTGTCTACAGACTAGCCCCCCTCCCCCCTTCCCCCGCGTACTGGTACGTGCATTTTTTAACACCTTAGGGGCCGGTTTATTAATGCAGAAACGGTTGAACAACTGTTAGTGTTCGAACGCCCAATGACTGAACGCCACCAGCCACGGTTGTTTGGTGGCGGGTGATCGTGTAGTCGGTTTAACATGCAAATAACAGCGATTCATTGAATTTCAGTATCGATGGACCCTCACACTCACAGTCTGTCCATGTTACTATTTTTAGTGACATTGACCGACACGTCCCCTCCACAGACCGGACTTTGTGACGCAGTAGCCGCGAGTGGGCCTCTATCTAATCTCCCTCCCTACATACCACCCGAGTTGAGGGGATAGTCCGCCTATCGCTTCATCACGGCTCGCGCGATGCTACCCCAAATCCCATGCAGAGCAAAGCGAAGGTGGAGGGCCCAGTACCATAATGAATTGATACTGAAAGAGTATTAAATAATAATAATAATAATAATAATATAATAATAATAACAACAACAACAACAACAGTACTATGACATGATACTTGGAGCATTGAATAATAATGATAATGACGACGACGACAACAATAATAAGAATGATAACAATAGTAATAACATATTACCATCATCATCATCATCATCATCATTATTATTTATGATAATAATTACAATAACATTATCATTTTCATCATTCTTCGTCTTCTTCTTATTATTATTATTATAATATTATTATAATTATTATCATCATTTAATGATTCATTATTAATATCATTATTATTATTATTATTATTATTATTATCTCTTCTCTCTTAATTAAATTTCATTTTGCTTTTCACCCAAGCCACAGTTTTTCCACCCAGCCCGAAGAGACAAGAAACTGTTCGTCCTTTGTTTCCGACCATTGTTTTGAATGCTGCGTGTCTTGCCGCGTTGTGCTCGTTTTGTACTGTTTCTTTGTTCCCTCGTACGGAAGGTTCAATAACTTTTCTTTCTTTTTTTTTTTTTCATGTAACATCCACACACTAAAGAGAACTCGCCAAAATGTCTAGCGTCCATGAAACGCGTCGGGTGTGTACCGGTGGGAAGAGGACATGGAGGCAGGGTAGATGTGTTGACAAAGCACGGGGTGGAGGTAGGGTGGGGTGGGGGGCAGCGGGGAGCAGAGGTGGGTGACAGTAAGAAAAACCAGAAGTGGCAAGATGGCGGGGGGAGCGGGGGGGGAGAGAAGTGGGAGAGACGGCTAGAGTGCGCGGGAAAAGGAGGAAAGGAATGGATAGGACGGGAAAGGGGGGGGGGGGGGAGGTGGTTGATGACGAGAAAAATCGAAGGGGGGAGAAGGTGGGTGGATAGCAGCTCTTGATGAAAGGGGGGGGGGGGGGGGGGGTAAAAGAACGGGGGGAAGGGGGTGCGCTGGCAAAACTTCTTTGTTGTTCCTGTCGTTTTGGGAGTCGGGAAGTTTTTATTTTTGCAGTGGTGCTTGACCATATGGAACACACAGGCCTGTCAACTTTTTAAGAGACCAAAAACAGGGAAAACACGAAAAGAACAAAAAAAGAAAAAACCCGGATGCAGCTCTTGCGGACAAGACTAGAAGACTCGCGACGGAAGGCAGGAAGCGCGCGCGCGCGCACACACACACACACACACACACACACACACACACACACACACACACACGGGGGCGCGCGCGCGCGCGCACACACACACACACACACACACACACACACGCATGCACTTGTTCTTGAGCAACCGTTTCAGAGTTAGTTCAGTAACTAACAGATCTGCTGTCCTCGTGTTCAAGTCATTCACATTTTGTGTCATCTGTATCCGGGGGAAAAACCGGGGAATGACAAGTGATGTTCCGAAGAAATCACCTTGGAAAAAAAAAAAATTAAGCAAAGGGACAACTGTAATGTCTGTACACCACCATCAGTACCTGTATCCCTCACAAATCAAAAACTTATTTTATTATAGTATTCGACTGCTAAATTGGCAGGAGGGAAGAAAGAGCAAAAAGACAACATGCCCGTCATCGAAACAACTCCAACCCCCCCCCCCCCCTCAATCATCTTTCTCATTAAAACTGGGGAGGCGCCTGCTCTCCCCCCCCCCCCCCACCTTCCCTCCCACTTATTTTATTCATTTATTCATTTTTGATAGAAGGGTGAAATCTCGGAGGAGGGAGAAAAAGGGGTTGGAGAAAGAAAGCTCCCCACACGTTCTTCATCTCCCTCTTCACCGACATGTTGGTGGCTACGCCATGTGCTTGCCTTTAAAACATTTGAAGACACGGAACTTCATTTTAATTATACTAAAATACTTATAAAAAAAAAACTCACAGAAAATTTGCTACGATAAAAAAAATAACAAAGCCAACATCGATCAAAACAACAATAACAACTTTGAAAAGCAAGCGAACAAGTAACTACGAAAACCAGGCGCTCGCTGCCACAAAGAACTGAGCGGCCCGGTTTCTGTCACACGTTTCTTATGGCAGCAATTCTGCATGGGACACCTAATCAGTAATCAGCAGTATGAAACATCCTCAAAGATCAAGATGGCATCAAATGATTACTCACGAGCTCGTTGTTGCCTTGGATATCTTTCTCCGTAATATCACACAAGCCGAAAATACCAGCGTAAGTCTTGTTGACCGGTCTGGCTAGCTCACACTGTAATAGCGGGCGCCTTACGTCCGAGTTACGGCAACACTGGCGATTGCGTCTGCCTTGGACCCACGCTAGGCCACGTGGTAAACCCCACTCTGATTCCCGACGGCTGGTTGGCTGAGAGAGAGAGAGAGAGAGAGAGAGAGAGAGAGAGAGAGAGAGAGAGAGGGAGAGGTGGGAAGGGGGGTGGGATGGGGGGGAGCAAGGAAGAGGGGTAGGGGGGGAGAGAGGGAGAGAGAGCTGGAGGGGTGTGTGTAGTGGGTGATGGAGTGATAGTAAGGGAAAGGGGGAGGGGGAGTGGACACAGGTGGGCAAGGGGGAGGGGGTAGGGTAGGGGGAGGGAGGAGGGTGACAGAGGGGGAGAGGGATGAGAGAGCGGGTGAGTATGGGGGGTGGAGGAAATGGGAGAAGCCGATTGGTTGCTTACTGGCTGACTTGGCTGGCTGGCTGAAGTGTCGACTTTGTGCGCCCCCTGCCAGTATAGTATGGTGTCCACTTCACGTCCAAATCTCACGAAATTACCCCGTCTCCATCGAACACTCATCCATTCTAAACCTAGGTCACTTCTGGTAAAGCCCTGTAGGTTTTTTTTTTTAGCCAGAAAATATGTTACATAATATCATTATGATGATGGTAGTCGTTCGTCTTGGTTGTTGTTTGTTTTTACATTGCAGGACAGCAAAAAATTTCCATTCCTCTCCCCCCATTTTTCCCACAATGAATCCTAAAGCTGGTAAATGAGATTAAATGGATAGGTAATCTTTTAGTATTCAGATTTTCTACACTAAACAGACGATGTTGCAGTTTCGTTACTGACTGTTGTCATTAACAGGATATTTAGAGGTTGGCAGGGAAGTGGGGTACATCTTTCTAAAAGGATCATGTTACTTTACATAACGAGAAAATCCTCAAGTGTGGTCCATCGCATCTACTCTTATGAAGCATTTTGGAGAAGAGCCTTGCTCAGTTGGGAGGGGGTGGGGGAGCTTCTTTTCATTGTTATTGTTGGTGCTTTTGCTTTGTTTGAATGTTGAAGACCCGTTTCACACTCATTAAAATTTGTGCTAATGTCATGTGAACGAGTTACGATGCTCAAAAGGGACAGCTTGTTTGATGTCTTCTGACGAGGCTCATATCACAGTCTAAATTGACGCTACTTCAGTACAGTAATGGTGAGACAAGGTATGGTTCCGCGTTTGCGGGACGTTCCTTTTTCATCCTAAACCTAACCTTCGTTATATCAAACCTTACAATCTTTCATTGATTATGCTTGCAGTATGGAGCACTTGAGTTGTTTTTTTTCACCCTTTTCCACCTTTAAAGGGAAAAACGTCCTCTAAAGTAGAAACGGCGCTAGGAGGTTGGGTATTATTTTTTTCATCCGATTTCCACGAAGTTCGCTGTGTACCGATGATGACGTTAAAAGCACTGACTGATGTGACACATCACGGTATACACGGACAGGTTTTGTCAAGTTGCAAATACAGCCTTAAAGTTTATCCAAAAAAAAAAAAAAAATGATTCATGACAAGTAGGGAAGGTAAGAAAGACACGATGGTGCCATCACCACTGTCATCTCCAGCTAACACAAGGACAAAAGCAACTTGCATCACAAGAGATTTCTTCAGCTTGTTAAACATCGCCAGAAATACTTACTGTAAGGACTGCTTCTGAAGATGCGTTTTCGGACTGTCGCTGATGGGCAACGATTACTCTCGTATATCAAGAAAGAATCACCATTTCACAAAATGTGATCTACTGCGCCGCCATCATAACTCTCAATCGAGGACCTTCCAAAAAGTTCTTGCCAAAGCTTGCCAGTACCTCGTTTTGGTCTCAGAGATATGGCAAAAAAAAAAAACAAAAAAAAAAAAAACATTCCTATCTTGTTTTCCTGGCCAGACCTTGGGCTTATGTCACACGATGCTGTTTTCACATGAACCGACCACTTCACGACGAAAGTCCACACAGTTCAAAAAGCTTTGAATGTATTGATAAAGAAGCCAGATGGAAGTCACAAGAAACCCTGCGTTTCGAGCATACTTCGACTGAAAATATTCTTTCGTGAAATCCGAGGGGCGTTTCTCTCTGTTGCGGTATAAATGTGTCGGGGACGGAGTGTATTGGAGCAAGCTTGGAACATCTTTTTTGTTATGTGTATTTGTTTGCTCAGTGCGCTTTGCGTTCGCATTTCTGCTTAGCGATTTGATGTCGTATGCGACATTCGTTCGGAATCATGGGCGTGTAATTATGTTATTATGGGAGAGAATGCTTTCCTACTTGTTCGTTGTTCACTGTTTACTATTTCATGCCCCATTTAAGATTTCATCCATACCAATCATAGCGAGGTTACCTGTATTTGTTGCTGTTCATCCCTGTGTGTGTTTGATTACATTCAAGAACAAAGAGTCCACGCCAGTCTTGAAGAAATGTTAAGTATATTTGTTTATTTCTTCCGTTGTTGCTGCTGTGTACGTGTGTCAGGTACAGAGCATATGGGCAAGTTCGGAACATGCTTTTTTTTTGGCGGGGGGGGGGGGGGGCGGGGGGGGGGCGGGGGGTATCTTCTTGTTTGTTTTGTGTGGTCTGTATTGGTATTTCTGCACAGCGATTCGGTGTCAGAAGCAGCATTCATGTAATCATTTTATCATGGGAGGACTAGTTACCCTACTTGTTCATTATATATTGCCCTCAGACGGCTAAGAAACGTGTACATAATTATTGACTTCTGCTGTCTTTTGGTGCACGGGTGATTTCATACTGAGTGTCCCAGTACCATCTGTTACCTGCCACAAACCGCGGCGATTTCTTTGTCTGAACGTGGAGTTTGTGACTTGGCGCGTTGGCAATTTTATGGGATCCTGCTGGCCTCAAAAATCATAGTTGTTGTGTTTTTCGGACGATGATAGTAAGTGTCACGAAAGAAGGGGTGATAATCACTGTTTGCCCAATGATAAATCAATGATTATGATTGAAGTAGTGATAATTACTATTTGCCAATTATGACATCAATTATGCAGAAAGCAGCGATAATTACCATTCTTTTGACAAAAAGAAACATTCATTACCACGATGCAGCCATCATGACAATTTTCTGGATTACGATAATAATCATCATGAAGAAAGCAGAGATCATTACTATATACCTGATAACAAAAAAATGTATGTTGAAGAAAACAGTAATAACGAACGTTTTCCCTATAGCACATATCATGAGAAGAAAAAAAGCGAAATTTGCCGTTTTGACATAAAGAAGGCAACTGAAAGCACTTGAAATATCATTTAAATGATTAGTTAACAAAAGATTAATAACATTAAATATTTCCGTAAGAAAACGGAAGATGTGGCATGGAAACAGTAATCTTAATATTAGTAAAAGATTTTTTTCATTGGTTTTTAAAGGCTTTAAGACTGCCGCCTCTGGAAGTCAGGGTCACGTAACCCACTGGGTACGCAGAGACCTTATGATCTCAGAGTCCACGTTGGAGCAGCCGGTCAACTGTCCTCGTACTTCCCAAGTCGGCCTGCCGCGGGCCGAGAATGCCACCAGAGAGAACTCATTCGTGGGCCCTGAAAACAGCCCTTTCATGGGCATCTTACTGACAAAGTTCTCCAGAGTCCCGCTTTGGGACGAACTTCTGAGATTCATACCCCTGTCCTGGGGGGGGGGGGGGGGGGGGGGGGGGGGGGGTGGTTGGGGGCGACGTTTTGGGGTGTTCTACCCGAGCTGGCTAAACTGGATCGTGTGGATCCATGTCAGGGGTCCAGACAGGGAGCTGCACAATGGCTTGAGAGAAGGCTGCCACCGAGAGAAGATGACCAGCAACGACACCGACTCCAGCCAGTCACTACTGGGGACAGCAAGGCCAACCAACGACAAAGACTACAGTCTGGGACTCCCTGCCCTTAAGGGCCTCCAGCCAACAGGACTTAAATCTCACCTTTGACGTTAGGTACCTTGGCGCTGAAACTGCGCACGGAGAATACCAGAAGACTGGGCATCGTCGTCACCAAAACAGTGTCCGCCGACGAGCAGGATAAGAACCACAATCGGGTACCATTCAGATTCTACAGCCACCAGTCCTGAACATTTGTCCAGGAATCACCACGAAGGACGGACCCCAACCTGCACAAAGGCCTGTCTAGCTCCCAGGTGTCGGGGAAAAACTATGATGCCTCACTGTAGCACATACAAACTACAACGTTGCAGGGTCTTCCTGCACCAGCAAGATGTCTTGGTTAACAGACCGTG
>JADBJO010006919.1:87500-95000 GCA_016801955.1 Conus betulinus
CTTCAACGAGTTCTAGTACTTCTACTGCAACTTTGTTTGGCCCTACTGCCCCTCTAACACCCCCGCACTTTCCCTTCACCCCATATCACCAGCATCCTAACACAACTACACATGATTACACCTCAACAGCAACCCACTATATATTCCGTAAAATCACACACACCACTCACACACCACATTAACTTGCAGTGCCTTCCTCCCCCCCCCCCCCCCCCGCCCCCACACCCCTACTGACCACTCCCTTTTCTTTGTCCACATTATGTTCCCCCCACCCCACCCCTCTGTGTATAAGTATACTAAGGATCTTGTGTCTCCCCTCTTCCCTCTACATATAGGTATGCTTAGATGTATGTACATGTGTTAGTGTGTGTGTGTGTGTGTGTGTGTGGTGTGTGTGTGTGTGTGTGTGTGTGAGTGTGTGTGTGTGTGTGTGTGTGTGTGTGTGTGTGTGTGTGTGTGTGTGTTTTAAATACACAGATTCACATATAGGACCACAATCATTATTACCACCAGTCATAAGATGTCCTGTGTATGCCAGTCCCTTTTTTTTGCGTATGTATGCATATGTGTGTGTGTGTGTGTGTGTGTGTGGATGTACCTGTGTACGTATGTACCTGTGTGTGTGTGTGTGTGTGTGTGTGTGTGTGTGTGTGTGTGTGTGTGTGTGTGTGTGTGTGTGTGTGTGTGTGTGCGTGCATGTATCATGCATGCGTGTGTGCGTGAGATGGTGATGGTTTCATCTATTACAACTGTCGCCATCAATCAGTCATTGGTCATTGTCCCCCACCCCCACCCCATCCTGAAAGTGTTGCTGTTGTTTGTTTGTTTGTTTGTTTGTTTGTTTTTTACTCAACTGGCATTATCATGCCAATATTATCATGCTATTTCACTTATGGCAATGATCATTATCCTATATCACTGTTTGTCCCACTTATGACAATGGCCAATTATCCATGAATCATCATTTTATTCCTTTTTTTTCTCCCACACCCCCAACCAGCATTACTACATCAATGCCACCACAGTATTTCACTTATGACAATGGACACCACACCTATAGTACTGTAGATCTCATCTCAGTGATCAACATCCATCAGTCATTGATCATTTCCTTTATTCCCCCACTGGCATTATCGTACTTGCCAATACACTATCTTACTCCTTTTACAAAAAATGACCATCATCCTACACCACTGTGGATCATACCTACACCTTGACTATGATCATCATCCACCCACCTTTGAACACCTCCACCATTCCCCCACCAGCATTTTACACCGATGCCACAACATTATCCCACTTATACAACAATTCTCATCAACCTACAGTACTGTTTATTTCAAAAGATACATGATCATCACCATCAGTCAACTACCCCTACCCTCCTCCACCCTCTTTCTCAACCTGCAATATTATACTAATGCCACCTTATTATTCCACTTACCAAAATAACCATCATCCTACAGTACTATTGATCTCACCCATGCCAATGAGCATCACCCACAGGTCATTGATATTTTCCTTTATCCCCCAAACTTGCACCATTGCACCACCACCACTACATTTTTCAACTTATAAGAATAGTCATCATCCTATGGTACTATTGATCTAAAATGATTACCATTTATCAGTTACTGAAAATACTCCCATCCAGTGAACACCTTCATACTGCACTATATATGGAAATGAAAAAGCTGACCAATTGACAAAGGAAGGAGGACAGCAGCCCCGACTGTGAAAGGTAGCCGCCTTGGAATAAATCAGAAGTTATTTCCAAGGAGACAAATAGGAGGATGACTTGAGCACTGGACTTAAGTGGTCCATCGCATCTAGTCTTATGAACCATTTTGAAGAGCGTTGCTCAGTGGGGTAGGGGGTGGGGGCGAAGCTTCTTTTCGTTGTTATTGTCGTTGCCTTTGCTTTGCTTGAATGTTGAAGACCCGTTGCACTCATTGAAATTTGTGCTAATGTCGTGTGAACGAGTTACGATGTTCAAAAGGGACAGCTTGTTTGATGTCTTCTGACGAGGCTCATATCACGGTCTAAATTGACGCTACTTCAATACGGTGATGGTGAGACAAGGTAAGGTTCCGCGCTTGCGGGACGTTTCTGTTTAACCTTAAACCTAACCCTTGTTATGTCAAACCTTACAATCTTTCATTGATTATGCTTGCAGTATGGAGCACTTGAGTTGTTTTCTCCCTTTTTTCTGCCTTTAAAGGGAAGAACGTCCTCTAAAGTAGAAACGGCGCTAGGAGGATGGGTATTTTTTTTTTTTCGTCCGAATTCCACGAAGTTCGCTGTGTACCGGTGATGACGTTAAAAGCACTGACTGATGTGACACATCACAGTATACACGGACAGGTTTTGTCAAGTTGCAAATACAGCCTTAAAGTTTATCAAAAATAAAAAAGAATGATTCATGACAAGTAGGGAAGGTAAGAAAGACACGATGATGCCATCACCACTGTCATCTCCAGCTAACACAAGGACAAAAGCAACTTACATCACAAGAGATTTCTTCAGCTTGTTAAACATTATCGCCAAAAATACTTACTGTAAGGACTGCTTCTGAAGATGCGTTTTCGGACTGTCGCTGATAGGCAACGATTACTCTCGTATATCAAGAAAGAATCGCCATTTCATAAAATGTGATCTACTGCGCCACCATCGTAACTCTCAATCGAGGACTTCCAAAAAAGTTCTTGCCAAAGCTTACCAGTACCTCGTTTTGGTCTCAGAGATATGGCAAAAAAAAAAAAAAAAGAAAAAAAAAACATTCCTATCTTGTTTTCCTCGCCAGACCTCGGGCTTATGTCACACGATGCTGTTTTCACATGAACCGACCACTTCACGAAAGTCCACACAGTTTAAGAAGCTATGAGTGTGTTGATAAAGAAGCCAGACGGAAGTCACAGGAAACCCTGCGTTTCGAGCATACTTCGACTGAAAATATTCTTTCGTGAAATCCGAGGGGCGTTTTCTCTCTGTTGCGGTATAAATGTGTCGGGGACGGAGTGTATAGGAGCAAGCTTGGAACATCCTTTTTTGTTATGTGTATTTGTTTGCTCAGTGCGCTTTGCGTTCGCATTTCTGCTTAGCGGTTTGATGTCGTATGCGACATTCGTTCGGAATCATGGCGTGTAATTATGTTATCATGGGAGAGAATGCTCTCCTACTTGTTCGTTGTTTACTGTTTACTATTCCATGCCCCATTTAAGATTTCCTTTCATATACCAATCAAAGCGAGGTTACCTGTATTTGTTGCTGTTCGCCCAGTGTGTGTTTGACTACATTCAAGATCAAAGAGTCTACGCCAGTCTTGAAGAAATGTTAAGTATATTTGTTTTATTTCTTCCGTTGTTGCTGCTGTGTACGTGTGTCAGGTGCATAGTATTTGGGCAAGTTTAGAACATCCTCATTTTTTTTTTTTTTTTTTTTTTTTTTTTTTTTTTTTTGGGGGGGGTATCTTCTTATTTGTTTTGTGTGGTCTGTATTGGTATTTCTGCACAACGATTCGGTGTCAGAAGCAGCATTCATGTAATCATTTTATCATGGGAGGACTAGTTACCCTACTTGTTCATTATATATATTGCCCTCAGACGGCTGAGAAACGTGTACATAATTATTGACTTCTGCTGTCTTTTGGTGCACGGGCGATTCCATACTAAAGGTCCCAGTACTATCTGTTACCTGCCACAACACGAGGCAGTTCCTTTGTCTGAACGTGGAGATTGTCACTTGGCGCGTTGGCAGTTTTATGGGATCCTGCTGGCCTCAAAAATCATAGTTGTTGTTTTTCGGACGATGACAGTAGGGTGATGATCACTGTTTGCCCAAAGATAATCAGTGATTATGATTGAAGTAGTAATAATTACTATTTGATCAACTATGACATCAAGTACGCAAAAAACAGTGATAATTACCATTTTCCTGACGAAAAAAAAAACTTTCATTATCACGCAGCAGCCATCATGACAATTTTCTGGATAACGATAATAATCATCTTGAAGAAAGCAGTGATCATTACTATATACCTGATAACAAAAAAGGATGTATGTTGAAGAAAGCGGTAATAACGAACGTTTCCCCATAACACATGTCATGGGGGGGGGGGGGGGGGGGGAGATGAAACTTGCCATTGTCACATAAGGTAGGCAACTGAAAGCAGTTGAAATTATCGTTTAAATAATTAGTTAACAAAAGATTATTAACATAAATATTTCCGTAATAAAACGGAAGATGTGGAATGGAAACAGTAATCTTAATGTAAAAGATTTTTTCACTGTTTTTTAAAGGCTTTAAGACTGCCACCTCTGGAAGGCTGGGTCACGTGACCATCTGGGGACGCAGGGAGCTTATGATCTCAGAGAATCCACGATGGAGCAGCCGGTCCTCGTGTTTCTCAAGTCGGCCTGCCGTGGGCCGAGAATGCCACCAGAGAGAGCTAATTCGTGGGCCCTGAAAGCAGCCCTTGCATGGGACACCTTACTGACAAAGAGGTTCCCCAGAGTCCCACTTTCGGGCGAACCTCTGAGACTCATACCCCTGTCCTTTGGCTTGACACTGGGGGATGGAGGGGGGGGGGGAGGGGGTTGGGGGCGACTATTTTGGGGTGTTCTACCCGAGCTGGCCTAAACTGGATCGTGTGGATCCATGTCAGTGGTCCTGACAGGGAGCTGCACAATGGCTTGAGAGAAGGCTGCCACCGAGACCAGATGACCAGCAACGACACCGACTCCAGCCAGTCACTGCTGGGGATAGCAAGGCCAACCAACGACAAAGACTACAGTCTGGGACTCCCTGCCCTAAGGGCCTCCAGCCAACAGGACTTAAATTTCACCTTTGACGTTAGGTACTTGGTGCTGAAACTGTGCACGGAGAATACCAGAAGACTGGGCATCATCGTCACCAAAACAGTGTCCGCCGACGAGCAGGATAAGAACCACACACGGGTACCATTCAGATATTACAACCACTAGTCCTGAACATTTGTCCAGGAATCACCACGAAGGACGGACCCCAACCTGCACAAAGGCCTGTCTAGCTCCCAGGAGTCAGGGAAAAACTATGATGCCTCACTGTAGCACACACAAACTACAACGTTGCAGGGTCTTCCTGCACCAGCAAGATGTCTTGGTTAACAGAACGTGCATCTCTCCCCTCACCCGATACTGTGCCTCCGTGTACTGTCGACAGTTCTTCATGTCTCACGAACCGCTTCCTCCCACCCCTCATCCACCAATTCAGTCCTTCCCGCCCTACCTCTGAGAGTACCCCAACCCTATCTCTTTGTAAAAACTACGATTTAAGATCATGCTACACTGATTGATCCTGTAGAACTCTTTGATTGTTCCGTGACGGTTAACACTAATTTTTTTTTTTTCCCATTTGTATATCAAGATACAAATACGCATACGCACTACACGCGCATGTGTGTGTGTGTGTGTGTGTGTGTGTGTGTGTGTGTGTGTGTGTGTATGTGTGTGTGTGTGTGTGTGTGTGCGCGCGCGCGCGCGCGCGCGTGTGTGTAAGTGTGTGTATGTGTGTGTGTGTGTGCGTGCGTGCGTGCGTGCGTGTGCGTGTGTGTGTGTGTGTGTGTGTGTGTGTGTGTGTGTGTGTGTGTGTGTGTGTGTGTTTGCGCGCGCGCGCGCGCGTGAGTGCATGCGCGAGCACGTGCGCGCGCATGTGTATGTGTGTAGGATATACTTGGAAAGGTCATGGATCGAATCATAGGAGGAAAACTCGCAAGAAACCTTGAAAGTAGGCAAATCCTCCCATCCAATCAAGGAGGCTACAGAACAGGTAAAAATACGTGTGAAAATGCGGCCGCTTTTGCTCATGAAATGTGCGAAGGATTCCAAAAAAGAAGAAGCACTGACCGTTCCAATAGATCTTGAAGATGCATACAACATAGTCCAGTTGTCATTTAAGATAGAACTGCTCTGGATTAAGGACATAGCAGGACACTTACACGATGGACTGCAGCAGCACTTCACAAGAGAACCAGCATCCTACGATTTGGAGACTAGACGTCTGGACCTCATAAACCATTTATGGGACTACCTCAAGGTTCTCCTCTCTTTCCCGTTTTGTACAATGCTTACACTACAGGCCTTGTAGAGCTCAAAGAGAAACGAATTGCTCAAGTTTTGACACTAGCAGATGACGGCTTCATCTACTAAACATCAAAGAATGCTCAAGAAAGAACGAAAGCAGTTCAGCAGCTGTTGAACATTGTTCCGTGGTGTCAAGGAACTGGATCGGTGGGTAATTATTTGATCATGGGCGTGTTACCCTACTTGTTCGTTATTTACTGTTCACTACTCCTGGCCTCATTTAAGATTTCCTTTCACGCCAATCAAACCAAGATTATCCTTATTTGTTGCTGCTCGTCCCTGTGTTTGTTTATATTCAAGATAAAAAAAGCATGTGCCAGTCTTGAATAAATGTCAGTTTGTATTAGTTTATTTTTCTGTTGTTGTTGCTGTGTACATGTGCCAGGTAAACAGTACATAGGCAAGCGTGGAACATCACCAGCTGTCAGGGATATCTCCTCGTTTGTTCTGTGTGCTCTGTATTGACATTTCTGCTCATCGGTTCGGTGTCGAAAGCTACATTCGTGTAATTATCTTATCATGGGAGGAATAATTACCTCACTTGTTCGTTATTTATCGCCCTACGACGCTAAGAACAGTGCACATAAATATTGACTTCTGCTGTCTTTTGGTACACGGGTGATTCCATACCGAGTGCCCCCGGACTACTTGTTACATAACACAAAGCCAGTCGATTTCTTTGTCTGAACGCGGAGATTGTGACTCGAGGCGTTGGCAGTTTTTATGGGATCCTGCTGGCCTGCAAAATCATAGTAGTTGTTTTCTGGACGAGAACAGCAAGTGTCACGAAAGAAGCTATGATGCTCATTGTAATGTTGATTATAATTGTTTAAAATAAAGGTTTTGTTCACTGGCATTTAACGGCTTTAGGGCTGCCAGCACTGGAAGGCTGGGTCACGTAACCTTCAGGCACGCAGGGGGCTTATGATCTCCGAGAGTCCACGTTTGAGAGAGAGAGAGAGAGAGAGAGAGAGAGAGAGAGAGAGAGAGTGCGAGCGCGCGCATGTGTGTGTGTGTGTGTGTGTGTGTGTGTGTGTGTGTGTGTGTGTGTTCGCGCGCGCGCGCGCGCGCGCGTGTGTGTGTGTGTGTGTGTGTGTGTGTGTGTGTGTGTGTGTGCCAGCTGGTATATACAGCACCAGGTAAGAAATACTGATTTATATCATCCATGGCTATGTATATGTATATTTCAATGGCAGCATGAAATTTACATACATTGTTTGACATATGTCGCGAAAATGTACACAATGCAGCTTGATATACACAAAAAGGATCTGCCTCTCTTAGAGAGAGAGAGAGAGAGGGGGGGGGGGAGAGGAAGGATGGAGCTGGGGGCGGAGAGAGCCTGTAGAACCTACAGCCAGACATTAAACATTCCGCCAAA
>JADBJO010006919.1:100000-123331 GCA_016801955.1 Conus betulinus
AACTACTATGTCGAGTCATTTGCTCTGTCAGTGCCAGAGTCTTTTAAACCTAGCGGAAGTGGTAGTATTAGTACTGGGAAAGCTCTCTGTCCCGTCGTAGCCGTCTGGGGCTGTTCTATCAGTGCAAAGGCAAGACTGTCTTCCATGCGCTGCAGGCTCCAGCACGGGTCTGATACTAAATCATCTACTCCTCTTACGAGGGGTAATGTGGTGTTAACCCTTTTAGATAACTTATCGCATTGAAAGGAATCTTTCATACCTCTCTCCATTCCTTCCACCATACCCCTCCCCTTCTCCCCAAACACACACAACACAACAACAACAACACACACACACACACACACACACACACACACACACACACACACACACACACACACACACACACACTTTTCCCCGTGTAGATATTTAAATTTGTTTTAATGGAAATACGATGCTATTGTACGTGTTCCCGGCTTTTCTTTTATTTTTTTTTAAGCATATTCCATATTTTTGGCATCTCAAGTGGGAAGGATTTCGTTCGGTACCCCTTCCACTCCCGTTCCCTGTTCAAACGCTTTTTTCCGCCGAATATCAAGGACAGTTTTTCGTCGTGGAAAATGCGGACAACGCTCTAAAATGATAGAGGAATGCACTACCCTATTTGACTTTATCAGTTAGAAATGTGTTTTATCAATCAGTTTCATTTTTTTTTAATGAAAGCGAAGCTCTGATGTAAGAGTAGAATGCAAAGGATGTTTTTCCTGTAAGAGCTTCTTTCAGCGCTGAAGCTGACTAACTGAAATCTAATGACATTGTATGTTCCCGCGTCATGTCTCAGCATTTTTAAAAAGTGTTGCTATTAAAACTCTGTAACATTTAATGAAAAGAAGCGATATTTACAGCTGGGGTAAGAAAGAAAACCTTTCTGCTCTTGTACAAAGGGGGATACGAAAGGAAATTTATCTTCCGAATTTAGGGGCTCTCTGCTTCCAAACACTCATTCGCCTTCAAACAGGTTATCGGTCCGTTGTGATTTTCTGTTCTTTTCTTTTTCATGTTACTGACCAGCTTCTTGTGTCTGAAAATTTGGGGAGTAAACTGTTGGTCCGGGGTGAGGTGGGGGGCAGAGAGAGAGAGAGAGAGAGAGAGAGAGAGAGAGAGAGAGAGAGAGAGAGAGAGTGGTGTATTCGTAAAGGCCAGTATGCGATTCTCGTATTTATGTAATTCCCCTTACGGACAATGGCCTTTACGAAATACTCTCTCTCTCTCTCTCTCTCTCTCTCTCTCTCTCTCTCTCTCTTACACACACACACACACACACACACACACACACACACACACACACACACACACACACACAGAGAGAGAATAGCTTGAGTTTGTGACACATGCAGTCATTCTGATGATTTCAAATGCCCTAAAGTTGTGAAACAATTCCGTGTCTTTCAAGTTCCCCAATTGTTTTCTTTATAAATGCACTGGACATTGATTTATCGAAAAAGGAAATCATAGAATTCAGTCAATCCTTCTTTTTTCTTTTCTTCGTTGTTATTTACGGATGATGTTGCTTTGTTGTCTGACTCTAGAGTAAACGTAATTGATTAAGAAGAGAAACGGATCGTTTGTCTTTCACAGCAGCTAACCTTGAAAAGACAAACGTAACAATTTTAGAATGGGAGAAACCTAGCATTAAGTAAAAGGTGGTGTAGAAACGGAAAAGTTAAAGCAGGCGTAAGGAATTCTTATTAAAAAAAAAAGTAGGACATGCTTGCTTTTTTACGACAAAATTAAGGCTTTGTCCGAAATCTGTAGAAAGGGAAGGAAAGGACATGCAGAATTTACGAAGATACATAGGGAAAAAAAAACCCCAACTACTGAGAACAACAGGTGCAAATTTCTTTTGTACACTTTTCGATTTGCAAATTGAGCTATTTCGATTTTTGCTGCCGAAGTTTGGAGCTTAGGAAATGATTATAGAAAAACTGAAACGGCAAACATCTTTGCCATAAAAAAAAAGATTTCCGAATGTTTCCCGGCAAATCCTCGGACAACTGCTATATGGAGAAACTGGAATATATCCACTGTATATGACGACATCATGGAAATGTATTAGATTCCGATTGGAAATAGTTTTACTACTTGTGTCAAGAATAGGTAAACAGGCTTACAAAAAAATGCTTCTTTTAACACTGCATGAATTCGATCATTTTAAAAGTTCAAAGACTTGTAACGGAAAATGGACATGATAAAGTATGCCTGTGTCAAGATGTTTCAATATATGGCCATTTTTATTCTGAATATGATGATAAAATCATTTTGTGCTACGAACAGAACTGGCATCCTAGGGTGGAGAGTAGTGACAAGCATAGGTTTCATTCTTTCAAGGGCTTTGTCAGAATGAGGTATTACAAAAAAAGTGGTACAGAGACAGCGTTTTTTCACATTTTTCGACTAGGAGTCCCCCCCCCCCCCCCCCCCCCCCCCCCCCCCCAATAAAAAACAATCTGTATTCAGCGGTTTAAAATTACCAAACAGATGTCAGTTGTCCGGAAGACAAAACATTGAAGCCACACAACACCCATGAATAAGTTCCAATGTTTTGGTTTGAAACGCTGGCCAGCTGAAAGAAAACAGCACAAAATTCTGTGGTTGTGGAACTGGAAAAAGTTCACTGGGAAAGAGTTCACCGGAAAAAAAAGATATTCACTGAGGGTGGGGGATGGAGGGGAAATTGTAGGAAGGCATGGAGAAAAAGGAGGGGATAGGACGGAGGAATGAAGGTGTAAAGGGTTGAAAGCAAAGAGTGGGAAGTGGAGGGCTAGTGGTGAAATGGACTGGGTGGGTGAGAGACAATGAAAATAGCAACAATTGTAACAATACTGACAATAGTCATTACTATTGCCTTTCCCTCTGCCATAGATTACCATAAGCAAATGAATAAGTAAATTAAGGAGGGTGGAAAAGAAAGGAAATTGAACGAGGAGGGTGAGATGAGAAGGGGGCGGGGATTGGGGAATGGGGTGCGGGCTACAGGTGTTGCCCATCATGTGTTTCCACAGTGAACTTCACTTCACATTCTACTGTACTGCCTCTAACGATATCTGTAAAATCTGTTATACTGAAATCCCTCTCCATAGTTCTTGATTAAAGAAAAATGGTACACACTCTTCCCGACCTTGTAACAAAATCTATGTTGCTGAATGTATCGCACACGCCATGAACGTAAGAAAAAGTAAATTAGAATGAATCTGTGATTACCTTTGTAGCAATTATTTTCAAGATGATCCTGTATCGATGTGTGTGCGCCGTGCGCGCGCGCGCGCGCGCGCGCGCGTGTGTGTGGTGTGTGTGTGTGTGTGGTGTGTGTGTGTGTGTGAATAAAGATAAAGCATAAGACTGATTTGCTCTCACATTACAGCCTGAATGCTGTAATGCTATGGACGTTAACAAAATTATTTGTAATCTCACGCTGGCCAGCTGAAAGAAAAACAGCACAAAATTCTGTGGTTGTGGAACTGGAAAAAGTTCACTGGGAAAGAGTTCACCGGAAAAAAAAAAGATATTCACTGAGGGTTGGGGGATGGAGGGGAAATTGTAGGAAGGCATGGAGAAAAAGGAGGGGATAGGACGGAGGAATGAAGGTGTAAAGGGTTGAAAGCAAAGAGTGGGAAGTGGAGGGCTAGTGGTGAAAATGGACTGGGTGGGTGAGAGACAATGAAAATAGCAACAATTGTAACAATACTGACAATAGTCATTACTATTGCCTTTCCCTCTGCCATAGATTACCATAAGCAAATGAATAAGTAAATTAAGGAGGGTGGAAAAGAAAGGAAATTGAACGAGGAGGGTGAGATGAGAAGGGGGCGGGGATTGGGGAATGGGGTGCGGGCTACAGGTGTTGCCCATCATGTGTTTCCACAGTGAACTTCACTTCACATTCTACTGTACTGCCTCTAACGATATCTGTAAAATCTGTTATACTGAAATCCCTCTCCATAGTTCTTGATTAAAGAAAAATGGTACACACTCTTCCCGACCTTGTAACAAAATCTATGTTGCTGAATGTATCGCACACGCCATGAACGTAAGAAAAAGTAAATTAGAATGAATCTGTGATTACCTTTGTAGCAATTATTTTCAAGATGATCCTGTATCGATGTGTGTGCGCCGTGCGCGCGCGCGCGCGCGCGCGCGCGTCGTTGTGTGTGTGTGTGTGTGTGTGTGTGTGTGTGTGTGTGTGAATAAAGATAAAGCATAAGACTGATTTGCTCTCACAATTACAGCCTGAATGCTGTAATGCTATGGACGTTAAACAAAATTATTTGTAATCTCTCTCTCTCTCTCTCTCTCTCTCTCTCTCTCTCTCTCTCTCTCTCTCTCTCTCTCTCTCTCTCTCTCCAAACAGGGTTGCAATGTTATACCACGAATGCTGTAATGCTATGGACGTTAAAAAAAAGTATTCGTAATCTCTCTCTCTCTCTCTCTCTCTCTCTCTCTCTCTCTCTCTCTCTCTCTCTCTCTCTCTCTCCAAACAGGGTTGCAATGTTTATACCACACAAACACATTGTCATATTTTAGTGCTTGTATCGAAGCGTTAAATGTTAGTTCATTATAATGTGGCAAGTGTGTGAACGAAGGCTAAGAGTAAAAGCTACAAAATCTCTCTCTCTCTCTCTCTCTCTCTCTCTCTCTCTCTCTCTCTCTCTCTCTCTCTCTCTCTCTCTCTCTCTCTCTCTCTGCATTCAGACATAGCCAACGCATCCGAAGGTTAACGACGACAGTGACAGTGACGTTCCATGGCGTCACAGACCACGTGGAGTGCCAGCAAAACGGGGACCGGAGAGAGATCACAGGTCTTGTGACTATCCAGATGACAGCGCCAGTGCAGATCACGGGTAGGTTGAGAGGTATGCTGGTGTTAGCCGTACTACTAGTGGGCCAATCATTAGGCCGTGGGCCTACTGATTTTCGTAACCAAATGTCCTTCCAGACCCATCTTGCGTTATACATCTGTTTCTTTCCATCTGTGTGCAGCCTAGAGTTTCTTTGTAAGCTTAACAGCCTTTGATACCATCACGAGGCAGCTCGCGATTTCTGCTGAGAAGAGACCTAGAACCCGAACGGCAGTGGCACAGAGAGAGAGAGAGAGAGAGAGAGAGAGAGAGAGAGAGGAGAGAGAGAGAGAGAGAGAGAGAGAGAGACAGAGAGAGAGAGAGAGAGAGAGAGAGAGAGAGAGAGGGATGAAAAGTGTTCAAGCTTTTTTTTGGTCGGGAGACATAAACGCATACTTAATCCGGCTTAAATTCCCGAAATTAGGACAGGTATTCCATGAGGCTATGAGAAAGACATCCCGTCTAGAATTAGAAAGGCAACGTCTTGAGACGTCCACCCATCCAAAAGTTGTTGGTTCGAATCCCGACAGCGCATGGAAAGAGGAATATGACTGCAGAAGGGTATCTGGAGGTTATGGCCTGCATGCGGTCCGTTCCCCACAGCGTGTATGCAGCACAGGGCGGAAACACCTGTCTGAGAGGGGTGGGAGTGGGGGGGTGGGTGTGTTCTTCACTGCTAATCTGCTGGCGAGCTCTCCCTCGAGTTTCTTCCTACATGGAGAGTGGGAATCGCTTTGGTGCCCAACGCAAATGTTCTAGTCAGTGCCCGTCTTGCCTCGATGTCGTTCTGATAGTATCAGTGCAGTATTTCCCCCCCCCCCCCCCCCCCAACCCCATTTCTTTTGACGTCTTCCTCTTTGGCGTGTGTAAGCCTCAATGTACGCACAGACAGAGAGATATACACACGCAGGCACACACCGACAGGCACACACACGCGCGCGCGCGTCTCTGTGTATATGAGTATGTGCGCGCGAGAGAGAATTGCGAGAGTGCGTGCGTGCGTGCGTGCGTGCGCGTGTGTGTGTGTGTGTGTGTGTGTGTGTGTGCGCGCGCGCGCGCGTGCGCGAACGCGTGCGCGCGTGTGTGTGTGTGTGTGTGTGTGTGTGTGTGTGTGTGTGTGTGTGTGTGTGTGTGCCCACGAGTCTAGGTGCATGTGTTTCATCTCCGTGTCACCTATGCCACTGGTACACATGAGACTATTCATTTTCGAAAAGTGATGTAGGATTTAACGTGCTGCAAAGATGTCTGGCGAATGCGTTTACGCACGGGATTTGGGTCAGGGAGCAATTATATCCCTTGTCGTCTTCATGGAATGCCTTGTGCGTGCCTGCACCGTATGGGGACGCAGCGCAGACTTCCAAGGGATGTGCAGGATTGCTCCTAGCTGGTTGGTCCCGGCAGTTGCAGACAGTGCTTCTCCAGGTCTCACCCGCACCTTCGTGTGTATCATCTTATTTTGGCCGGTTCGACTAGGAATCGAATCTTATGGCCTGGAACAAGATGACGCCTTACATCCTCGGCCAACCGGGCCCCTGAGTGAAGATTGAAATCAGTTTGGTGGAAATTCGTTGGAAGTGTGTCCGCTTAAAGCTGTTCCATAACTCTTAGTGGTTCACGCCCCATCAAAGCCACCAGGCGAGTCTGGATCATGAAGGAAGACGGCGGGTGTTCATTCTCAGACTGCTCCACTCGCACAGTTCCCACGATAGAAGAACTCTTGGCTCTGTAATTATTCTCAGGCATTTGGTAATCTACTTTTCTCTGTTGCTCTCTGTTGTTTCTCATGCTGTCACATTTGACAGAAGTTTTGCGATTCTGTCACTATTATTGGGGATTTATTAACCCACATTGTTTTGAATGCTTATGTCCTGATAGCGGGCTAAATTTTTGCATCGTTATCAGGTGTTTTTAATCTGGATTTTTCTTTGTTCAGGCTCTGATACAGAGCCCAGTTTTCTCTCTCTATCATCGTTATCAGCTAATTTTCATCGCACCTTTTCTAATGTTAAGACCAAGGCATAGAGCCGTTTGTTGATTATCTGTGATAAAATGCATCTTAGTTTCCTTTGTTGTTGTTGTTGCTGTTCAGGTTCTGACACAGAGTTAAATATTGTTTCTCTACAATGGTCATAAATGCTTTTAAATCACAATTTCCTTTGTCCATGGTGTATTATACAGCAGAGGTCCTGCCCTCTATGATTTTTAAAGAGGCATTTTCAATCTCCATTTTTTCAATATGCACACTCTTAGTACAGAGAACCAGTTCTTGTCTGTATATGATCATAAGACGGCATTTTAAACCTTAGGCACTTTTTCTCTGTCCAGGCCGAGTCCCCGCCGATTCGCAGTTATCATGAGATATCCTTAATCTGCACTTGTTTTTAATCTAGGCTCTGACTTAGAGCCGAGTTCTTATCTTTTGTATATACATAATTACATTTATAATCACTTTTAAATATTTGTCGTCTTTTTATCGTCTAGGCCCTCAGGTACAATCGTTTCTGGTCTATTTCTTTATCCCGAAGCATTTCACTCTACATTTTCCATGCCATGAGCACGACAGAGCTGCGTTCCTGTCTGTCAATAATCATGAAGTGTTTCTAACCTCCGTTTCCCCGTGTCCTTGCTGTGACATACAGCCGCATTTCTTTCTGAATCTAACCCTCCAAAAATATTCGTCACTTCCATTTTCCTACGTCTAGGCTGTAGCATACTGGTCAGTTTCTGCCTGTATCTAATTACCCCCAAGGTATTGTACAGCGCCATCTTCCCGTGATACACTGCCGAGTTCCTGGCTATGTCCATTTAACCTAGATGTTCATAACCGCCATTTTTTCTACGTTCGCGCACAGCCAAGTGCCTGCCTGTATCTGATTACCCTGAGATGAGCATATTGCCATGTTCCTGCCTGTATGTAATGACCCTAAGGCATTTTTCTTAACCTGTGACATATTGCCATATTTCTGCCTGTATGTAATGACCCTAAGGTATTATTCTTAACCTCCCAAGTTCCTACATCCAGGCTGTGACACACTTACAAATTTCTGCCTGTATAATTTCTGCCTGTATATAATTATCCCCAGGTATTCTAAACCTCCATGTTTGTACGTCCAGAGTGGGAGAGACAGAGCCGAGTTCCTGCCTGTCTATCATTACCATGAGGTATCACCGCCATTTTCCTATGTCCAGGCATTGACATAGAGCTGATGGGAGAGTCCAGGACCAACCCGCTGACCACCGCCCACGTGCCGGACAATGCCTGGAGGCTGAGTCATTACGCCTGGGAGCTGAACGCCCGGAACCTTCAGGCCAGGGACCGGATGTCCCACCTGGCCCGCCGCTGCCACTGGTCGACCACCCATACAGACAGGGGCCCGCGGTACCCTTGCCAAGTGAATGGAAGTATACGGCGGCCAGTTGTCTTGAAGAATAATTTTCAGGTTGGCAGGAAACGTGATGTAACTAATGTTAAAACTGTAGAGGGTGTGTAAGGGTAAGGCTTGGTTCTGGCTGTGGAGGTGTTCAGGGCCGAAACACTTATCTGAAGGGGGAGGGGGGGGGGGGGGGGGGGGTTCTTCTCTGAAGGCTCTCTGCTGTCAAGCTCTCGATGTCCCAAGAGTTTTTTCCTACTTAAAGCTGCAGAGGATGTGTCCGTTGTTGGTGTAGTGTTTGTGAAAGAGGGTGTGTATGTGTTGGGGAGGGAAGGGGGAGGGGGGGGTATACTGCAATATATACAAGGCACGTATAGTGTTGGGGAGCATGGAAAGCAGGTGACTCTTTTTGGAAAGGAATGCTGACAAAAACAAACGTGAAAAAGAAAAAATAGTGGCTAAGAGAGAAATGTAGGCACGCCGGGGATAAAATACTGACAGAGAGTGCAAAACTGAAAAAAAACAGAAGTGACTGAAAAATACGTTACAAAGAGGGGAAAGCTCACAAAAAGAAGAGTGACAAAAGGAATACGGACAAACAGGAAAATGTAGTCAAACTGAAATGCTAACAGAACATTGGCAGAAGAACGCTGGCAAAAGATAACTACAGGAAGGACAGGACAATGGAATACAGGCGAAGAGACACCGAAAAAAAAATTACCACAAAATGGCAAGGAGAGGAATGTAGGCAGATAGGAATACAAAAAGTACAAAGAAGTATCAACATGGTGAGCAATACTGACAACAACAACAGAAAGGGCAATGAAATGCTGGCAAGCGGAAGAAAATGGACACAAAGATATCGACAAACAATGACAAAGAGAGGAGTGTTGTCAGAGAAGCATACTGACTTAAAGTTTATAGAAAAAGAAATGCTGGCAAATACAGGAAAAAAGCAATAAAAAGAAAATTGATAAAATGATACTCGAACAGACAGGAATGCAAAGATAGAGAGAGAGAAAGAGAGAGAGAGACAGACAGACAGACAGACAGACAGAGACAAAGACAGAGAGGAATGCTGACAAGCAGAATATTAATAAACGAATGTTAGTAAAGAAAGGAATGCTGTTACAAGAGGAATATCGAAAACACAAAGTGGAGAAAAAAATATCAGCATGGAAAACAATACCGACCAACAAATATTTTAAAAGATAATGGCAAGGCGTCAATGAGCTAAACTGAAAAAAAAAAACATCCACGAAAGACTAAAGGCAAAGAGAGGAATACTGATGCAAAAAAGCAAAACTGACAAAGAGAGGAATACTAATAAAAGGAATGTTGACAAAATAACAACAAATAGAGAAATGTAGACAAAGACTTCTAACAAAGTACACCCACAGATTAATAGAATATTGACAAAAATACTGACTAGTAGTGCAACGTTGACAGACCGGTATGTTCACAATAAGGGGAATAATAAGAGAGAGAGAGAGAGAGGGGGGGGGGGGGGGGGGGAGGGGGGGAGAGAGAGAGAGAGAGAGTGAGAGAGGGAGAGAGAGAGAGAGAGAGAAATGTGAGAAATGTGGGGGGGGGGGGGTGGTAACAACTGACTCTGAGAGGAGTGTTGATAAAGAGATGAGTATTTATGAAGGAATAATATTGATAAAGAATCATCGGCAGAGAAGGGAACATTGATAAAGAGGGTAATGCCTACGCGAGACAAAAATACTGTCGAGAAAAAAATGTTGATAAAAAGAATACGATAAAAGAATTATTGACCAAGGAATGAATAATGGCAGAGAGGAATACGTATGGAAGAACACTGACAAGTGAAAACCGACGAAAGAAGAATATTGACAAAAAGAAGAATAACAAGAAAAAGAACACTGACGATGAACAGGCAACAAACAGTTGCCTGTTCATCGTACAGATATACTGACATCGTACAAGATATACTGACAGAGTAACACTGTCAAGATGAGTACTAACAATAGAGGGAACACTGACAAAGTATTGACACACAGTTTCACCGAGAAAGAAATACTGACTGGGAAAAGGGTATTGACAAATGAATAGGAACGAAAGAATTAAATGGATCTAGTTGCAAAGTGAGACGACTGCAGGCGGAGATATAAGCAAATCTTTAATAGATGTTTGCGAACCGCCAAGAGAAACGTGGACAAACAAGTCACAAGACAGTTTTGTCTTGTGACTCGTTTGTCCGCGTTTCTCTTGGCGGTTCGCTAACATTTATTAAAGATTTGTTTGAAAGAATAAAAGCAAAAGAGATGCGTACTAATAAAGACAAGCATCGTGACAGAAATACCGACAAAAATAATTCAAAGAGAATGTTCACAAAGAAAGAAATTCTGGCAAAGAAAGAAGAATACTGAGAAAAAAGAAATTAGCAGATAAGTATTGACAAATGTTGATGAAAAGGGAAAATAGTGACAGAGCTGGGATGCTGAAAAAGGCACTGTGATGAGAGGAAAATGATAGACAAGGAGAGCTAGAGCCATCCTGGCTTGTTGTTGTTGTTGTTGTGTTGTTGTTGTTTTTCGCGTGCACAGGCTGATACTCCTGCGGACACTCCCTGTATAGACAGGCAAGGATTAAATCCCATCTACCTAACAAAGGGAATGGATTTTTTTTCACCTCGCCATTAAGGCAGCCATACTCCAGCCTCAGGGAAGGTGCATGCTGTGTGTAAACGTATCGTCCATACCAACGGCCAAACTGGCCTCCTCTTCCGAAAAGTTGGTGATGGGATTTTTACGTGTGCGCGAAATGTTATGAGTGCGTTCACACACGGGAGTCTCGGTTCATTGTCTCATTCGAAGGACTGTATGGGAAATGGAGTCCGAACCAACGTTAACTCCGAGGGAAAAATCCCCTGTACCGAAACGGCCCGTCGGAGATTCGAACCCGCAGCCCCAAGATTACGAGTCCGGCGCTTTACCACTAGGCTATTCCGGCCCCTGAGTCATACTGTCAAACAGAAAACTGACAAACAGAGCAGTACTGTGCTGAAACAAATGGAGACGTTAACCAACAGAGGAGCACTGGCGATGAAAAGAACACTGACGAAGAGAGGAACACATCCTAAGAAATAAAGACAGCAACCGTCACAAAGTGACGGTTCTACTGACAGACAGGGAAATTGACGGAGGAATACTTCAACTCGATTCACGTTGTTCATAGCCCAGCTGACCGCAAAGGGCCACATCAGGGCTGTCACTTTGTTATAGTCACTCTATACAGAAAAAAACACGATGGACGAAGAAAGACGCTCCAAAGAGGTGCGTGCTCACAAAAAAGGAAAACATGCTGGTAAACTGAAAGGTAATGACAAAGAAAGAAACACTTACAGGGGTTATACTTACACCTATTGACAGAGACAAGTGTACGCACTTAAGATGTGGCCAATCGACTGACGGAGGGATACTAAGAGAGGAAAACATGCTAAAAAGAGAGGAATACGCACCGACGGTGTAATACATAATGACAGAGAGGAATACATGCTGACACAGTGATCGATACACTGACCAAGAAATCAATACATAATGACGAACAGAACAACACATGCTAAGAAAGAGAGAAATGCATATTGATCAAGGTGAGAAATATGTGCTGACAAAGTTATCTATATTCTATGAAAAAGAACAGAGAGAGAGAGAGAGAGAGTGAGAGAGAGAGAGAGATACTTACTGACGAAAGGAATACATACTGACGCAGTGAGGTATACATACTGACCCACAGAGAGAACTGCATACTGACAAGAGGAAAATGTTCTGGAAAAAAAGTGACCAATACACCGTCAGAGGAATGCGTACTGACAAAGAGAGGAATACATACTGACAAGGAAAGGAATACACACAGACGAGGAATGCATATTGACAAACATAGTAATGTATATTGACAAAGAAGGAATGCATGCTGACAAAGACAGGAATGCATACTGACAAAGACAGAAATGCATACTGACAAAGAGAGGAGCTCTGACCACCGGGAATGCTCGCAGGTTTCGGCTCCACCACCGGTGCCCGAGTCATGGCGAGGCAATAAGGCCGGCAACGCCTCTGTGCGGTACTGGCTGACGACACGGGTGAGGTACGTGCCCACGGGCCGACGGTGGTTCGGAGGCAGACCGACACCACAAACGGAGACGGGCCACCCACCCCATCATTCTGACGAACAGCTTCCCCTTGAGCCGAGAGGAAATGAGAAACGTGAGTCTGGACTCTGTAGTCAAACCTATGGGCAGATAAAGCGGCATAAGCTTACACGGACTGATGTCAGTGCACGCTGTGTCATTTTCAGGGAACTCTCCCGGGGGTGTTTTCCTCATGTCCATTTTAAGACAGTGTCCCAGCACGTTAAAGCATCACATTGTTTACCGTGGCGGCGGCTGAGTGTGAGATTCAAGCGAGAGTGGGGTTTGTGCTTTGCTTTAAAAAACAACGCGAGAAATAAAGAATGAATAGAGGCTGGAGGTCCTGTGATGCCGGAGCTGCTGTTGTTTTGGTTGAGGAGAGTTTGAGTCTTTAGCGGGGGGTTCACGGAGTTGACCCATGCCAAGTTTCGCGTTAGATATGGGATCAAGATAAGGATTGTTTTGATGTTCCCTGCACCCTTCCGGAACCAACCATTCACATGGGATCAGCCCGTCTTTTTAGTCTAGCCTTGTGGTCTGAAATATCACTTAGGGGTTTAGAGAGAGCTATGATAGCCCTGTAATGCCCATATTAGATGTCGTTTGGTTTAGATATTTCTAACGGTTCCATGGCGGTTTGGGCATGGCTGTAGCCACAAGTGAGGAGGCATAGAGTCCTGGTGTTATGTTTGTTGTCCGTCGAGATGACGAAGACCATCTAGTCATCTGGGATCGGGGATGAGTGCGTCGATGGCTGGTCAGGCCGATCTGCGCCCGGAAAGACCTATCACAGTACGGGCAGGGGATGGTGGCAGCAGCTGGAGATCTGTTGACACTGGTCTTCCTGGTCATCCTGCGCTGCTCAGCTGCAGCAATTATGTTGCTTGCACAGGTCTCTGCACCTTTGCGGACAGCTGATCGCCACCCATCTCTGTCCTGGGCAGTCTGCTCCCATGTTGTGTGGCTGATGTTGAGTCCTGGTACAACCTCGTTCAAAGCTGCAAGGCCATTTCTTCGCTGAGCTGAGAATGGTGAAGATTGCGACGTAGATTCCGCTATTCTAGTGTTTGTGAATGTAAAGAGCTGAAAACAATCGTGTCCTGTTGGCCCGACGAAGAACAGGCGAAACGTGAGGAACCCTGGCGTATGGCACGTCCACCGTCAGGCCTGATATGAAACAAAAGAGAAAGAAACCAAGGAGCTGGTTTTGATGTGGAAGTTGATGGTGTCCACTCTCTTCTTCTTTTCTTGTACCCTTGTACGTTGTCCCTATCGCTTCTCCTCCCTTACAGAATGGAAAGCAGCATTTGTTTTAAATTGATGCCATTTTTTTTCTTGTCTTGTGGACTAATATATGATGTACCACTTTATATTACGTTCTACCCTTTTGGATAAAGTTTCAAAAAGTGCCGTTTCAATCTTTTACATTTTCGTTTTTGTACTTTCTTTCTCTTCCCCGCCTTCGTCTCACATCCACCTTTTCTTCATCTCTCTCCATCTCTGTCCTGCATTCCTTCAGTCAATATATTCACTATCTTCTGTCTGTCTGTCTGTCTGTCTGTCTCTTTCTCTCTCTCTCTCTCTCTGTCTCTCTTTCTCTCTCTCTCTGTCTCTCTTCTCTCTCTCCTCTCTCCCTCCCTCCCTCCCCCTCTCTGTCTCGTGGGTCAGCCAGCCATATGTTCTGTGTGTTTGCGACAAAACAAATTTGCTGACCGGTGCTGGCTTGCACTGATTGTATTCAGTGTAAATGTATGCCGTCATCACTCATGCTGGGAGCTCAGACAATGACTTGTGCATAATTTAAAGCCAGCGGGGTGACCACAGCTCACGGCAACGTGTCGGGTTCATGTGAACGCACCTTTAATTATCCGTTCTTATAAGTTCATAATTGCACATTCAGGACGAAAAGCAAGAAAACAAGTAACAATGAGGTAACATGATCCTGTTGTAATGATTACCAGTTTCGAAGAGAATTCAATGACGGCTTTTGCTGCTGCAGAGTCACCATAACTGCCAGGCGTGCTGGTGATGTTTTTGTCACCCAGAAGAACACCAGAATAAAGATGAAGATGGTGAAGACAGCAGGCGGGCAAACTGGCACCCGTCATGTGCTGCCTACACCTGCCCTGCAAGTCCGTGGTCCGCGGGGAGATCCTTCCAGTGTCCGTCCTCATCGAGAACCATTCCTCCTCCACTATCCGCTCGGCGTCGCTGGAATTTCTGCAGGTAAGAGGGGGTACGGAAGTGATGGTTGACAATGAGGGGGGAGGGGACGAAGGAGTGCGTAAGGAGAGCACGTGTGAGGTGTCGAAGGGGGCTGGGGTGGAGTTCATGGAAAGGGTGGTGGTGGACTGTGCATGTTTGTGTAGAAAGAGGTGCAATGTCCACAATCACCTTTAACAGAAGGTATTCTATTGACAGAATACTCTACGAACAGAGACATCTTTCTTTTCCATCATCAATATATTTCTCTTACGGGGGGTAAATGTGAATACAGCCGAGACTATCGAATTTAGTTCCATGAAGGAACCAATGTAACGACGGTGGGAAAGTTAGCGAATTATTCGGAAATTAATAGGGCTAAATGTGAACAAAGCTGAATAGTTTAGAAAGCTGTCGTATTTCAGTCGAGGCTACACAGGAACATTGCCTTAAACTGTGGAGGAAAAAGCTGTAATGGTTCTTCACAAATCTTCCTTTTCTCCTTTGACGCATTTCCCTTGACGTGGCTCAAAGCTGTCCTGGGTTCGATTTTTTTTTTTATTCCTTGCACACACAAAACCCATGCTGATTTAGTTCATCGCCTCTTTTTGTCCCACCACAGTTTCTCCTGTGCCGGACACCTGCACGTATCTGATGATAAGTCACATCAATAGCGTGCAGTCCACCCAGTCTTGTATTTATCATAAACCATGGCGACCTCCAACAAACTTCACCTGAATGGAGACAAAACTGAAATCATGCCAAAAGTGCTGAAAACGCTCTATCTTATTTCAAGCGGTCTAGCACTGCGCAGAGCAGAAACTGGACTGTCGGCAACAAGAAAAAAATGGTCTGAAAACCGAGTGTATTGCTAGTTGAAACCCTCCAGTATTTTTTCTTTCTTCGTTCCTTGGCTTGAACACTGAGGGACCCCCTCCGGTGAGATGTTTGCGTAAGTAACCGTTTTTTAATCCTTTTGTTGTTGTTGTTGTTGTTGTTGTTGTTGTGTTGTTGTTGCCACCTTTGTCATCGGGGATGATGTCTGAGCACAACACCAGTGTGCATCTGTTTTCTTGTCAGCTATTGACGAGTAAGGGTGAAAGATATAATTCTCCAGGGTAGAATGCACAGCGAGTTCCCAACTAAATGTGCTTACCACCATCGGCCTCAAACACCTGGGAATCGCTTGCCCTGGACCGCCCAGCCTGCGAAGCAGCATCACAAAGGGTGCATGTACATCAGAGAAGAGACGCACAGCAGAAGCTGAGAGAAAGCGAGCCGCGCGCAAGGCCGGAACTACCTCCACTTCCACTGTAGCATCCACCCACATGTGTCCCACATGTGGGCGTTCCTTCCGGGCCCAGATCGGCTTCACCAGCCACCTGCGGACCCACACTCGGCGATCTTCCATCTGAGATTGTTTTTCGTCGATCTATTCACGTGATTTAGGTGACCTTGACTGGTTAATATGCAAAAGTATAATTGGTTCTTATTTAATTAATCAATAAATAGATTGATTAGATATGTGGTATTGGTCATTGATCATGTTCAGTCTAGCTCTCATCTATATTCCTTCTCTCATTTATCTATATTTGATATATGCACATACACGCATACCTGGTTTTTAAACCCACCCCACCCCACCCCACCCACCCCACCACCCCAAAGAATTACCAGAGGTTTTCTGATAAAGGGGAGACGATGTAGCTTTAGCTCGCTGACGTTAGGTATGATTACTCTCCCCTGAACTGGTCATTTTCTATTCTTTAAGTTCTTATCTATTTGCGACGGATTCCATTCTGCGCTCATCATCGAATGATTTTATACCGATCATATCCTATTAACCAATCACTTATATCCTTCAATCGATTCAGTGTTGATTGATCATTGCTTTACTGATTACGGTTGATTTCATATCGATCATATCCTATTTTCCGATCACTTGTATCCTCCAGTCGATTTAGTGTTGATTGATTATGACTTACTGTTTAGTCACAGTGTTTTTTAGCAAGATTAGTGTCCAAAGCAGCAGCTACAGCGGTGTTGACTGACGGCAGGTGTTCACCATCCGGAGCCGCAAGGTTCCAGAGCGGACCCTGGAGGTGACGCAGGGCGTGGAGGGCGGCACGCTGTGGTTGGAGCCGGTGCCAGGCAACAGCAGATGGCGGAAGATGGTGCTGGGGCTGAGGGTGCCCGCCACCTCCCTGTCTTCTGGAAGCTTCCCTCGGTGCCCGCTCATCTCTCTCCGCTTCATTGTCAGGGTCCGTGTGGGATAGGGTGTGGAGAGAGAGAGAGAGAGAGAGAGAGAGAGAGAGAGAGAGAGAGAGAAGAAGGGAGAGAGATAGGGAGGGAGGAAGAGAGAGAGGAGAGGGAGGGACGGACAGAGAGTGAGAGAGGGAGAGGGAGGGAGTGGGAGGAAGAGAGAGAGGGTAGGAAAGAAAGAGGGAGAGAGGAGAGAGGGTGGGGCGGGGAGATAGAGGAGAGAGACGGAGAGGGAGGACAAAGAAAGAGAGAGAGGGAGGGAGGGAGAGAGACAGGGGGAAAGTAGGGAGAGGGGAGAGAGAGGGGGAGGGAGAGGGAGGAGAGAGAGAAAGGGGGGGGAGGGAGAGAGAAGAAGATTGAGAGAGAGAGAAAGAGAGAGATATGGAGAGAGAGAGAAAGGGGGGGAAGGGAGCGAGGGGTGAGAGAGAGAAAAGCAGGGGGAGAGAGGAGGGGCGGGGGGAGGGGGGGGGGGGGAGAGACAGAAAAAACGGGCAGACGCATCAGACGCTTCATATACTTTTTTTCAATTGGCAATGGCCTACATATAACCTTAATGTTAAGAAGGGGGGGGGGGGGGGGGGGGGGGGGGGGGGGTATACATTAATATTTGCAGCACCGAAAAAATGTTTGTAATGCAAGGAAAAAACATTTTTTCCCTGCCCTCCAACAAGTCCCCTTCCATCTCCCATCCTCCAGTGAACTCCTTTTTTCCAGTGAACTTGGTTCTAAGTGAACTCCTTTCTAGTGAACTTTTTTCAGCGACACAACAGCAGGAAACAAAAATAAATTAGATTATAACTGATTACGTAAATGTTAATATCAGGATTTGAAACAATGTAGAAGAAAAAATAAAACAATGACGTAATTTTCATCTGTCAAAATGATTATGTATTTTATTTTAAAGTAGCATAATCATATACACAACTGCCTAACAACACACACACACACACACACACACACACACACACACAGAGAGAGAGAGAGAGAGAGACGAGAGAGAGAGAGAGAGAGAGAGAGAGAGAGAGAGAGAGATTGAACTTTTGATGTTCAAGGATGAAGAATTCAGTTCGTAGCCTGAGCTTACGATATAACTTTGTCATGTACCCATCGTGTCAATACACATAATTCATATTGACAAATCAACGTATAACACTGCAATAAGTACAATATCACCAACACGCAGTTTATGCGTCAGTGTAATGATGAGAGAGAGACAGGCAGACAAGACAGACAGACAGACAGACAGAGACAGACAGACAGAAACAGAGAGAGACGAGAGAGAGAGAGACAGACAGAGACAGAGAGAGACAGACAGAGAGTGTTGTAGGGTGTGGAGAGGGTTATGTGGGGTGGGGAGGGTGTGTGTGTCTTATCTTTGCTCTTTAGAAGGTTCAACAACAATGTCAGTCATTCTTTATCTTACTCTGCTCCATCATAAGACGTCAAGAAGATGAGACAAGCGGGGGAAGGGGGGGGGGGGGGGGGGGGGGGGGGGGGGGGGGAGGGAGAGAGAGAGAGAGGTTGTTTTTTATTCTTATGGGCATTGGCCCCTCAGAAGGGGGATATACATGAAACATAACTAAGTCGTATGACCCCAGTTTAGACACACAGAGAGAGAGAGAGAGAGAGAGAGAGAGAGAGAGAGAGAGAGAGAGAGAGAGAGAGAGAGAGAGAGAGAGAGAGAGAGAGAGAGATGTTTCTATTCTTACGGGCATTGGTCCCTCAAAAGGGGAATATACATGAAACATAACTAAGTCGCACGACCCAGTTCATGAAGACAGAGAGAGAGAGAGAGAGAGAGAGAGAGAGAGAGAGAGAGAGATTCAGATGTTTTTATTCTTATGGGCATTGGTCCCTCAGAAGGGGGATATACATAAAATGTAACTTAGTCGCACTACCTAATTCATGGAGAGAGAGAGAGAGAGAGAGAGAGAGAGAGAGAGAGAGAGAGAGAGAGAGAGAGAGAGAGAGAGAACGACAGACAGATTTCCTTACCTACAGAGTGGGTTTTATCAACCGGTCAAACGCCAGGAAAGTGGATTTTGTTTTTCATAAGCTATTAATATCATCATATTTCCAAAGCGCCTATCCTCGTTTGGAACCCAAGCTCTTAGCGCTTTTACAATCCACGCACAGCGTTCGCACAACGGGCTGCCAACCGGTGTAGACCCGACTGACTGGCTGCTTGGTTGGCTCTAACTCTAATCATTCGTTTCATTCAAGCAAATATCAGTGACTCAGACTTTCGCTTATTCTTTCGATTTTTGCAAAGGATTCATGCTATGTATGCGTGTGTTGTCCCTACCAAGGTCAAACTGCCTTCCTATTCCGGAATTGGGCGATGGCTTTTTTTCGTGTGCGCGAGACCTTATTTTAGAGAAAGCCAGTTTGTTTTCGAATAAATACCGACAGCTTTTGTTCTTGTTTTGTTTTGTTTCGTTTTGTTTTCTAACCCTCTGAAACGGTTTTCGATAACCAAAACCCGTAAAACTGTCAGTTTGTGACATGAAAAATCATTCTTTCACATGTAGATTTCCGGGGGGAAAAAAAAAGTTGATAAAACTTAAAAGGAACATGTTGCTGTAGGATATTCTCATTTCGTTTGAATGAGAGGATTTACTATCGGAATGGTGTAAGTAAACTTTGCATTCTTTCTTGTAATCATTACGTTCTTTAAATTGCATTTGAAAAGTCAATAAACCCAGTGTGCGTATACGTGTGCGTGCGTGCGTGTGTGTTCAGCTCAAGCTGTTGTTCTGGCTGTGCGACATGCTGACCTGCGACGTGGAATGTCAAGTGTACACGTGCAGATCACATGACCCCTCGGACTACGAATCCAAACCTCTGGTCAATGTAAACGGACTTTCTTTCTTCCGTAAGTCTGCCCCCACACTCTCTGACAACTAGGGGTGAGAATGCCGGGGTGAGGGGGGGGGGGGGGGGGGGGGGGGAGGTGGAGGGGTGTTGGAGGGGGGGGGGGAGAGGGTAGAAGGGGGGGGGGGGCTCTCCTTGGATGTCCATGAACTCGCCTTAAGGCCCGCGTGAATGAGTCGGGTCACTTGTCTGACCGGAGTTCCAAGTGGCCCGATCGTATATTCTGCTTCACGGTGACCCCCCCCCCCCCCCCTCGTCCACCCCGTTCTCCCCCTCACCCCCCTGATTACCTTTACCCTGCCCTTCGTTCACCTTTCCACCAGCACCCCACCTTCTCCTGCACTACCTCCTCTTCCATCTTTAAACAGCAGCGGCAACAACTACAACAGTTACTACTACTACTACTACTACTACTACTACTACTACTACTACTACTGCTGCTGCTGCTTCTACTACAACTACTTCCTCCACTATTACTTCCACTAGTAGTACTTCCACTGCTACTACTTTCACCACTACTATTTCTGCTACTATTGTTTCTGCTACTTCTTCCACTGCTACCACTACTACTACGACTACGACTACTATGACTACGACTACTACTACTACTTCTTCTACTACTACTACTGCTACTGCCACCACCACTACTACTACTACTACTACTGCCACTACTACTATGACTACTACCCCGACCAAGTGAACAAAAACTATTCCCTAGAGGTCACCTGTCAGCAATCCAGCGTATATGACAGCAGAAGGAAGAAACTTTTGGGGGAGCTTGACAGCAGGTCTTCAGAGAAGAGATGGTGACAGCGTCGTTCAACGGGCATCGTTGCAAGCGCCCACACCCTCTCGCAGGGCTCCCCTCATGGTGACCGTCACGTTCGTAGCATTTCATTGCAGTGCCCACAAAGCCCGGATGAGGGCCCCCACAGACGGTGACTGCGACGTTCAAGGGGCATCACGGCAGCACCTTCTACACCTTAACACAGACCTCAGTGACATTCAAAGGACATCGTTGCAAGTGCCCTCGCACTCTCGCAGTTGCTCCACTCAGTGACAGTTACCTTCAAAGAATTTCAGAGAAGTGCCCTACTACACACACACACACACACACACACACACACACACACACACACACACACACACACACACCATCATGAACCCCAATGACGGTGAAATTGACGTTCGGATGGCATGACTGCAGAGCCCACACAGTCCAGGGGCGGGCTCGACTGACAGTCACAGTGACATTCAAAAGGCATGACTGCAGTACCCACATAACCTGATGAGCCCAGTGATGATGACACGGATGGTCAAAAGGCATGACTTCAGGGCCCACATGACCTGATGAGCCCAGTGATGGTGACACGGATGGTCCAAAAGGCATGACTGCAGTACCCACATAACCTGATGAGCCCAGTGATGGTGACACGGATGGTCAAAAGGCATGACTGCAGAGCCCACGCAGGTCCGATGGGCCCAGTGACGCTGGAAGTGACGTTCTATGGGCATCATCGTGTTGCCCACTGACCCCTGATGGATCCCAGTGACGGCGACAGTGACGTTCAATGGGCGTTTTTTTCAGTGCCCAGAATTATAGGCATTGTGGACCCCAGTGATAGTGACGAGGACATTAGTGCGGTGCCCACTCATGCCTCCCTCAGTGACGGAGACATTCACGTGCAAAGGGCACAACTGCAGTACCCGCACAGTCCTAATGAGCTGAACTTACAGTAACGGTGACGTTCAAAGTGCATCACTGCAATTCCCTCCCACATAGCCGTAACTGGCCCCAGTGATGACTGTGACATATAAAGGACGTCACTGGGACCGCCCACACAGTCCTAACGGGGCAGGGCCCCAGTGATGATGACTGTGACATATAAAGGACGTCACTGGACCGCCCACACAGTCCTAACGGGGGCAGGGCCCCAGTGATGATGACTGTGACATAAAAGGACGTCACTGGACTGCCCACACAGTCCTAACGGGGCAGGGCCCCAGTGATGATGACTGTGACATATAAAGGACGTCACCGGACGCCCACACAGTCCTAACGGGGCAGGGCCCCAGTGATGATGACTGTGACATATAAAGGACGTCACCGGACCGCCCACACAGTCCTAACGGGGCAGGGCCCCAGTGATGATGACTGTGACATATAAAGGACGTCACCGGACCGCCCACACAGTCCTAACGGGGCAGGGCCCCAGTGATGATGACTGTGACATTTAAAGGACGTCACCGGACCGCCCACACGGTCCTAACGGGGCAGGGCCCAGTGATGATGAATGTGACATTTAAAGGACGTCACCGGACCGCCCACACGGTCCTAACGGGGCAGGGCCCCAGTGATGATAAATGTGACATTTAAAGGACGTCACCGGACCGCCCACACGGTCCTAACGGGGCAGGGCCCCAGTGATGATGACTGTGACATGTAAAGGACGTCACCGGACCGCCCACACGGTCCTAACGGGGCAGGGCCCAGTGATGATGACTGTGACATTTAAAGGACGTCACCGGACCGCCCACACGGTCCTAACGGGGCAGGGCCCCAGTGATGATGACTGTGACATGTAAAGGACGTCACCGGACCGCCCACACGGTCCTAACGGGGCAGGGCCCCAGTGATGATGACTGTGACATTTAAAGGACGTCACCGGACCGCCCACACAGTCCTAACGGGGCAGGGCCCCAGTGATGATGACTGTGACATAAAAGGACGTCACCGGACCGCCCACACACGGTCCTAACGGGGCAGGGCCCCAGTGATGATGACTGTGACATATAAAGGACGTCACCGGACCGCCCACACGGTCCTAACGGGGCAGGGCCCCAGTGATGATGACTGTGACATATAAAGGACGTCACCGGACTGCCCACACGGTCCTAACGGGGCAGGGCCCCAGTGATGATGACTGTGACATATAAAGGACGTCACTGGACCGCCCACACAGTCCTAACGGGGCAGGGGCCCCAGTGATGATGACTGTGACATATAAAGGACGTCACCGGACCGCCCACACGGTCCTAACGGGGCAGGGCCCCCAGTGATGATGACTGTGACATATAAAGGACGTCACCGGACCGCCCACACAGTCCTAACGGGGCAGGGCCCCAGTGATGATGACTGTGACATTATAAGGACGTCACCGGACCGCCCACACGGTCCTAACGGGGCAGGGCCCCAGTGATGATGACTGTGACATGTAAAGGACGTCACCGGACCGCCCACACGGTCCTAACGGGCAGGGCCCCAGTGATGATGACTGTGACATGTAAAGGACGTCACTGGACCGCCCACACGGTCCTAACGGGATGTAAAGGACGTCACTGGACCGCCCACACGGTCCTAACGGGGCAGGGCCCCAGTGATGATGACTGTGACATGTAAAGGACGTCACTGGACCGCCCACACGGTCCTAACGGGGCAGGGCCCCAGTGATGATGACTGTGACATGTAAAGGACGTCACTGGACCGCCCACACAGTCCTAACGGGGCAGGGCCCCAGGACGGTTACACTGGCATTTCAAGGGGCGTTACTGATTGTATTGTGCTGCTTACACAGATTACATTGTGGGAGGGGGG
>JADBJO010006920.1:0-2500 GCA_016801955.1 Conus betulinus
GTAACACATGACACCCTGTTTCTCATTGAGCATTGCTATCTCTTCTCAACCAACATCTGCACATTAACACCAACACATTATTGCACCTACTACAATAAACATCATCCCACAGCATTGTTTACTTTCTCATCAGCACCCTTTGTAACCCCCCCCCCCTCCTCCTAGTGGATGGAGACATATAAGCCCTCCTCCAGTTGTTTCCCCCCCCCCCCCCCCCCCCCCCGACACACACACACACACACTATACCCTACTCCCCACCCTTACTCTCCCCTTTTATTACAGTTAGTCTCAATTTATTCTTCTACTTATTTGTTATAATTACTATCACTACTATTATCACTATCACCATCTCTCTCTCTCTCTCTCTCTCTCTCTATATATATATATGGGGAATAAATAAATGCTTCTCAAAATGAACCTTCAGCAAGCTTATAGTCTCCAAAGAGGGAGACCATCTCCAATGGGGAGAAAGCTCACTAACATATAACTCCTGGTCAGATACCGGTATTTCGAAACCTGATTGTTTCTCCTCAGTGACCGCGAAAAGTGGTAATTTGACTCCTCTGCCTTTTCGGTTTTAAGAAGAATGCTATACCAGAAAAAAGGCTGGTGTGCAATACCATAGTATGTTTGTTGAGTTTTCAAAAAACCAACTAAAGGTGCCACCTAAGAAGCAAAAGAAAATCATGAAAGAGCAAAACAAGCTACATTTTCTTGTGAAAAGTAGAAAATATAAAAAGATAACCTCTTAAGACACAAGTGCTGAGGGCCATATATATATATATATATATATGTGTGTGTGTGTGTGTGTGTGTGTGTGTGTGTGTGTGTGTGTGTGTGTGTGTGTGTTTATATGTATGTATGTATATATGTGTATGTATATGTATGTATGTGTGTGTATCTGTGTGTATATATGTGCATATATATGTATGTGTGTGTATGTGTACATATAAGTACATATATGTATATGTATATATATGCGTGTGTGTATGTATATATATGTATGTATGTGTGTGTGTACGTGTATATGTATATGTATGTATGTGTATGTATGTATGTATGTATGTATGCATATATATATATATATATATATATGTGTGTGTGTGTGTGTGTGTGTGTGTGTGTGTGTGTGTGTGTGTGTGTATGTATATATGTATATGTATATATATATATATATATATATATATATATATATATATATATATGTATGTATGTATGTGTGTATATGTATATATGTGTGTATGTATGTATGTATGTGTATGTATGTGTATGTATACATATTATCAATCCATCTTAACCACAACCGTCACATATACCACACCACCCCACCTAACTAACCACACAACCCCATCGCCTCACTCATCCCCTCCCTTCACACAACACCACCCCCCCCCCCCCTTTCCTTTCCCATAATCCCCTCTGTCACTTCCTTCTGCCGGCCATTCTTCACAGCATACCACATGGACATCAGATAAGTCTCTCTTCGTTCTTTGTTTGTACTGTCCTAAATGTCAAATGTGATCTATATTTTTTAATTATTTTTTACTTGAAGAAGACCCAAGAGGTCGAAATGCATCGTGTCTTGTCCTGTACTTTGTTTGTCAATGTTCTTGGCGGCAACTAACCCCCACTCCTTCTAAATTTTGCTTCGTTCTCCGCCATCAGTCGCTCCATTTTGAAATTCTACCTAGCCAGTAAACAGTTTTCATATTGCCAGCTATGCCACGGCCTGAGCTGAGAGGAAATGTTCTCTCGTTACAAAACTCACCAGATATGAGCCGAAAAACCAGCGTGCGTTACGCTAGGCTCATGCTGTCTGTTATCTGTCTGTTGATTTTCTTATCACGCACAGATGCTTGCTTTCGATAGTAAACTGAACTACTTCCTGCCTTGTTTGTGGTTGGTTCAGATGTTAGATTATGTACATGTTGTAGTTTCTGTCTGTTTCTCCTCTATGTTCACAGATTCGTTAAAATGCATTTCATGTTACAAAGGGAACAATAAATGAATTGAGTGTTTCATTCTATGCTTTATTATACTTATACATGTTTGTTTTGTGGAGTATTTGATGTGATAAACTGTTTTTGCAAATATTTAACAAACTAATTATTTTTTCTTTAGTATCTTTATGCATGTTAATTTTGTAGATTATTTGATATGGTAAACTGTCTTTTACAACTATCTAACAAATGGATATTTTAAAGGCATTCCAGAAAACAGTCACAGAAGTTGGTTTCAAAGTGGAGGTTACTGCAGTCGGAAATTGAAACGAGAAAAACAGAATTACTACGCCGCCAAACGAAGGAAGAAACAAATTACAAAACAAACATTTGGTGTTTGCTTTGGAATTTGCTGGCTCTTTCACTGAGTGGCGCCGTAATTTTGTTTTTGTTCTTGGTCATGAAAGTTTCAAAAACGGAAATATTGATATGCCTGATTCAAAAGCAGAATATTTATCATAACTCTCAAATTAACTTGGATTCGTAAAGCTAAACGATC
>JADBJO010006920.1:15000-35000 GCA_016801955.1 Conus betulinus
CCTACTCTACCCTGCCCTTCCCTACCCTGCCCTACCCTACCCTACCCTACGCTGCCCTACTCTTCCCTATCCTGCCCTACCCCCCCTAACCCTAACCTACCCTACCATACACTGCCCTGCCTGCCCTACCCTACCCTACCATACCCTACCCTACCCTACCCTGCCCTGCCCTGCCCTACCCTGCCCTACCCTACCCTGCCCCCTGCCCTGCCCTGCCCTACCCTACCCTACCCTACCCTACCCTGCCCTGCCCTACCCTACCCTACCCCCTGCCCTGCCCTGCCCTACCCTACCCCCCTACCCTACCCTGCCCTGCCCTGCCCTACCCTGCCCTACCCTACCCTACCCTACCCTGCCCTACCCTACCCTACCCTGCCCTGCCCTGCCTGCCCCACCCCTACCCTACCCTACCCTGCCCTGCCCTATCCTGCCCTACCCTACCCTACCCTGCCCTGCCCTACCCTACCCTACCCTACCCTACCCTGCCCCTACCCTACCCTACTACTACTCTACTCTTGTCCGCATTGTGCTGCTCTGCTCTACTCTCTCTACTCTACTCTACTCTACTCTACTCTTATGGATTGTAATGGGAATAGTAGTTGTGTAGTTTCATTTTACGTCTTTCACAAAAAAACTATATGTCAGACGAAGACAATTATGTTTTGTTTCCCTATTGTACAGTCCAGTATTGAACAGTTCTATTCCGTGCTCTCCCAAAAGCAATTAAACAAGCAGGCAAGCTCCCGCACGGTCAAGCCTCGATGGTCAGTCTCAGGTCAGGGCTCTGCGTCAGGCGGCGTGACTCCACCGCGCGATACACCAGGAACTCCCTGCCCTCCAGCTTCTCCCACGAGCCCAGCACGCGCTCGGGACCCTTCTGGTCGCTCTGCACACTGTCGGAATCCGTGTTGCCGAAAGCCACGAACATGGAGCGGAACGTGGCGAAAGGCAGGTCGGGAGAAGTACGGGTCGTCGTCGTCGAAGCGGGAAAGTGAAGATCCGTGACCCTCAGCTTCGTTTCGAACATGGAGTAGGTCAAGGTCAGGGTGCATGAGCTTCCGTCGTAGTAGGTGAGCGCCATCTGCAGGGTGTTGGGAAAAAGGTCATGCTTTGTATGCTGGCGGCCGGACGGACGGATGTCAGTGGGTCGGGATCTGCCCACGATGACGGAAGTTCCGAACGGGGTCCATCGACCGTTGGGGGAGGAGGCAGGCTGGGGCACCAGGCGCACGTTACCGTCCTGGCAAATACAAGAATGTTCTTGATTTTCTCTGTGGAACAGTAATTCCATGTAACAACTATGGTATTGAAAAAGGAAACAAAAGAAACCACTGCAGCTCCTGTTTACGTGTGAGTGTAGTTCATGTTCCTGAAATTTAAAATCATAGAAACCAGCTTCCGATACACTTAAAGCTTACACAGATGTCGGTAGATGTATACAAACTCATTGAAATCGTTGCGGGTTTTTTCCGTCAAATAGTTGCGTTTTTGTTTTTCCCCTTTCTTTTCCCCCCTTCTTTTTTCTTTCAGAATACTTTCAAAGCCTCCCAGCACTCACGTCATACAAACTCAACCCCAATCTTATCTAACTACAGCCAGTCACACACCAGATCAGATCAATCCAGGTAAGTCCACGCCAGAGCAGACCAAAGTAAAGGGCGGCCCGCATCACGTGACACCCCAGCCCTACGGTTTGAAGAGCAGGATCGAAATGGCGACAGTCAGCTACATTCCGTCTTCGGGAACCCCGTCTAATCACGACCGTACTTTTATTTCTTTCGAGTCATCCATCCCGCCGGCACCCGAGACTTAATCTTTTTCGAAAGGAAGACTCGGGTTTAACGTGCATGCAAGATGTTTTCATGCATGCGTTCAAGCACCGGATCCCATTTTAAGTCTCATCTGAAGAACTAGGAGGGGAGCGCAGTCTGCACGGAAGTTAACTACGAAGAAGCTGGTGCATCCACAGATGGTAGCTATTCGCAAATCGGAGTCTGCACTGTGATTCATCCACAGACAGTAGTTGTCCGCACATCGGAGTCTGCAGTGGTTGGTCCATCCCTAGATGGTCGTTGTTCCCAGATCGGAGTCTGCAGTGGTTGGTCCATCCCTAGATGGTCGTTGTTCCCAGATCGGAGTCCGCACAGTGATCGGCCCTTCCAGACGTGATATGCAACTGCTTATCTGAGTAAATTTCTTTCCTCCTCTTTGTGATGTCTTTGTTTTAGAAACTTTTTTTTTTTTGTATGATTCCATGCTTTTTCGATTACAGAACTTGTCTTTCGAGGTTATACCATTTTGGTTTTCTTTTCTGTGCATTTTACAAGTGTTATGAGTGATCCATGATTCTGCACAATTCATGCATAACACGTGAACTTGTCCATGACAAAATTCGAGCAATACAATTTCTCATTCTGTTTATATCTGCCTAAAATGGCTTTATCAATATTCGTCTTGATGGTATTGAAGTTTCTATTCCGTAGACGCTGAACAAAGAGAAACTTAATCAGCGACTTCATTGCATTTTCCGGGTTACATACTGGGTCACATATTGCGCCAAGTTTTGCACAGAACGTAGACTATAATTATAGGGAGCAGGGATAACGTATAACATGTGAATTAATTCTAAAGAGAACAAAGTTAAAGGAGGGGAACAGAAGAGAGAGAGAGAGAGAGAGAGAGAGAGAGAGAGAGAGAGAGAGCAAAGTCAAAGGAAAGGCAGTGAGCTACAGATGGAGACAGACAGACAGAATGAGACAGAGATAGAGAGAGAGAGCATACAGAGAGATAGAGCATACAGAGAGATAGAAGAACATACAGCCACAAAACGTATATGTAAATACTATATAGCACACGCGCGCGCGCGCGCGCACACACACACACACACACACACACACACACACACACACACACAAGGTATAAAGTAAACGCAGCGTGGCAACGTATCGGGGAAACATCCAACCACTCAGCAGTACAGCCTGACCTGGTAAAGAACCATAACTTGGTGAAAGCTTTTCTCCCCTGTCCAGGGCGTGGGCACGTACAGCGCCACACGGCTCAGGTCCTTGACGGTCGTATCGCCCACCGTCACCGTCAGGTTCTCCCTCACAGGGCGTCGCCACCAAAAGCTGTTACGGACCCCCTGGCGGAGAGAACCCTGTGTTCATTGACTGCTCGTAGTGGAGAGTTCGTGCTGTGGCGGCTACTGCGGCAGGATAAACCTGCGTGTGGTTGCCTGTGTGAGTGTGTGTCTTTGGTCAGCCTGAAGTCTGAATGGTCAAAGTGTGTGTGTCTGTGGTCAGACTTAAGTCTGAATCGTCAAATTGTGTGTTGTTCAGCCTGAAGGTCTGAATGGTCAAATTGTGTGTGTCTCTGGTCAGCCTGAAGTCTGAATTGTAAAATTGTCTGTATCTTTGGTCAGACTTAAGTCTGAATGGTCAAATTGTGTCTTCCGTTAGCCTGAAGTCTGAATTGTCAAATTGTGTGCCTTCGTTCAGCCTGAAGTCTGAGTGGTCAAACTGTCTGTGTCTTTGGTCAGCCTGAAGTCTGAATGGTCAAATTGTCTGTGTCTCTGGTCAGCCTGAAGTCTGAATGGTCAAACTGTGTGTCTTTGTTCAGCCTGAAGTCTGAATTGTCAAATTGTGTGCCTTTGTTCAGCCTGAAGTCTGAGTGGTCAAACTGTCTGTGTCTTTGGTCAGCCTGAAGCCTAAATTGTCAAATTGTCTGTGTCTCTGGTCAGCCTGAAGTCTGAATGGTCAAACTGTGTGTCTTTGTTCAGCCTGAAGTCTGAATGGTCAAACTGTGTGTGTCTTCGGTCAGCCTGAGTTTGAATTGTCAAAATGTGTGTGTTTTTGCTTAGCCTGAAGTCTGAGAGGTCACATTGTGTGTCTTTGCTCAACCTGAGGCCTGAACAATCAAATTGTGTGTGTCTTTGTTCAGTCTGAAGTCTGAATGGTCAAATTGTATGTGTCTTTGGTCAGCTTGAAGTCTGATTAGTCAAAATGGGCGTTGTTGGTCAGCCAGAAGTTAGAATGGTTCAGTTGTGTGTGTCTTTGTTCAGCCTGAAGTCTGAATGGTCTAATTGTGTGTCTTTGGTAAGCCTGAAGTCTGAATGGTCTAATTGTGTGTGTGTTTGTTAGTCTGAAGTCTGAAGTCTGAATGGTCAAATTGTGTGTGTCTTTGGTCAGCCTAAAGTCTGAATGATTGAATTGTGTGTGTCTTTGGTCAGCCTGAAGTCTGAATGATTAAATTGTGTGTGTCTTTGGTCAGCCTGAAGTCTGAATGGTCAAATTGTGTGTGTCTTTGGTCAGCCTGAAGTCTGAGTGGTCAAATTATGTGTGTCTTTGTTCAGTCTGAAGTCTGAATGGTCAAATTGTGTGTCTTTGATCAGCCTGAAATCTGAATGGTCAAATTGTGTGTCTTTGGTCAGCTGAAGTCTGAATGGTCAAATTATGTGTCTTTGGTCAGCCTGAAGTCTGAATGGCCAAATTTTGTGTCTTTATTCAGCTTGAAGTCTGAATGGTCAAATTGTGTCTTTGCTCAGGCTTAAGTCAAGTCCCATCCTATTTTGAACCTGCTCTTGGTTGTGTATGATTGTGTATATCTTTGCTCAGTTTCAAGTCTCTGAATGGTCAACCTCAGTCAAATTTTGAAACCGGGAGTAGTTGTGTGTGATGATACATATCTTTTCTTAGTTTCAGGTCTCTGAATGGTTAACCTCAGTCCAATTTTGAAACCGGGTGTAGCTGTGTATGATTGTGTATATCTTTGCTCAGTTTCAGGTCTCTGAATGGTCAAACCCATCCAGTTTGAAACTGCGAGTAGTTGTGCGTAATTGTGTATAACTTTGCTCAGGTTCAGGTCTCAAAGTGGTCAAACTCCATCCTATTTTGTACCTGTTTCTGGTGTGTATATATCTTTGCTCTCGTGTTATAAACCACTTGTTCAACAAACATACTAAAATACTCATAAATGGAAACGGAATAAATTCTTATGATATGAATGTCTCTCGCGCTGATGCACTACGTTCCTAACTTGACTAATATTGTGTCTCACCTAAAAATGTACAGAATCGTGTAACATATTGTGGACTGGATGGTATTCTTTACATGTATACATCTATGTGCGTATGAAGGCATTTACGTAATCATCATCTCTGTTGTATGTGCACATGGGTTAGGTATGTGCGTTGTGTGTGTGTGTGCGTGCGTGCGTGCGTGAGTGCGTGCGTGCGTGCGTGTGTGTGTGTGTGTGTGTGTGTGTTCACACGAATGTATCCTAATATGCGTGCATGTATAATTTTCCCCCCTTTTTTAAATGTGTTTTCTTCGTATTCATAAATTGTATTGTTATATTGTATTATGACTGTATGTGATATATTAAAACAAATGCAGTTAAAAATAGTTCGAAAAAAATGCCATTGGCATGTGGTACAGTAATTCAAGAAAAGAAGCACCATGACTACCTTGCATCTATCGAATAACTCAAAGAAAGAAATTTGTTACTGCGAGTTAGTTACTTGCTCATTTTTTTTTCGATGCTTTTCATTGTGTAAAAGGCTTCCAGTGAAACACACACACACACACACACACACACACACACACACACACACTTACCTCCAACAGAACTGAATCAGAGGAATAAATCTGAACGGCAGTGTCGGGCGCAATGTAGCCTTGGATCAGCTCCAGTGTGCACAACGTCACGTCCTCCTCAGTGACGTACACAGTCAAAGTGTGTCCGGTGCTCCTCCGACCACGTCATTTCCTTCAGGGCCCAAGTTTTGGTCACCATTTGCGCGCTGAGAGGTCAAAGGTGTCCAAGGTCACTTCCTGCCCTTGACGGTTCACGTAGGACATACTGACGGAGGGGGTGCGGGAGCAGGAGGACGAGACGTCGCGACAAAACACAGCCTTCATGTCCGTGTAAATGTCCGCATCGATGAATCCTTCTTTGAACCCCTTGAAGGAAGGAGAGAGAACAACGGTGTCAGTTTCACGACAAAACGGTTGTTTTTTTTTTCGCTAGATGGTGACACCCCTAAAAGAGCCCTCCCTGTGTCGGCTTGGATGAAATTTGTTCTTGGGAGTCGCGTGGTGATACGACGTAAATCGCACCATTCTATGCCACACGGGGCCCTTTTAGGGATGTCATCACGCAAAAAAAAGGAAAATCCTGTCCAGCTGTGATCACTACTACTACTGCTTCTGCTGCTGCTACTGCCGCTGCTGCTGCTGCTGCTGCTCCATCATCATGATACTGAACTATGCTTATAGCCTAACTGTCGTTGCGTCAGGAATCTTGCGTCAGGCAAAAAAAGTGAGACACGAAATGAAAGTAGTAGAAGCATAAATACATTAGGCAAATGTAGGTGATGGTGATGATAATGATAAGAATGATAATCATGATGATGGCAGGAGCGATAAAGGAGGAGGATCAACAATGACATGAGCTTGTTTCTACTGCAGTGTGATTTTAATACTTTCTCACACACACACACACACACACACACACACACACACACGCGCACACACGCACACACACACACACACACACACACACATACACACAGGGCGCGCACGCTCGCATCCACGCACGCAGACATGCACGCACGTGCAAACACACACACACACACACACACACACACACACACACACACACACACACACACACACACACACACACACACACACACAGAGAGAGAGAGAGAGAGAGAGAGAGAGAGAGAGAGAGAGAGAATCTCAATCTCACTTTGAGATTAAAGATCACTTTGTACATGACGCGGTAAACAACATTATTGGCCGACTGCGAAGACGCCGGACCCAGCCGAACCGCAACGATCTTGGCGTCATTACGGTTAGGTTTAGGGGCCGTGGGCTGCCACGTGTCTTCGCTGAGGGTGACGACGTCTTCAAAGCGCCAGAGGACAGGGTCCAGGAACGGGCAGTTGCGGTTGTCGTCGCTCTTGAAGTCATACCAGCTACGGTACAGAGGGTTGGTGGCCTGCAACAACATCTTCATTGATAGGATCGGATTGAATTGGATCGAATCGGATCGGATCGGATTGGATTGGACTGAAATGAACTGAAGTGGATTGGACTGGATTGGTTGGATTTCACTGCACTGCACTGGATTGTGCAACTTTGTATCATGTTTGATGTATTGTGCTTATTGTGTCGTATCATATTGCGTTACATTGAATTGGATTGGACTAAAGTACTGTGGATTGAACTGGGCTGGATTGAATTGGACTGGATCGGACTGGATTGGATTGTTCACCTTTGTATAATATGGTGCTGTATTGTGTCGCATCATGTTGCGTTGCATTGGATTGGATTGGATTGACAAGGATCGGTTTGGATTGGGTTGGACTGTGCAGCTTTGTACAGTATTTGACGTATCGGGCTGTACTGCACCGTATCTTACTGCATTGCATTGGACTGGGCTGGTTTGGATTGGACTGGAAAGGACTGAATTAGATCGGGTCGCATCGGTTTGGTTCGGGTCGTAATTGTCTTGCATTCGATGCATTACATTGTGTTGTGTTGTATTGAATCGAATTGTATTATATTATGTTGTATTGTATTGTATTGTGTCTGCTATCTGCGATCGGCTGTGATACAAACAACACCAGTGAACTTGGCACAGTATCGGACCGCATAGAACTAACTTGTGTGCTGCATGGCATTAAAGTCACTGCAGTGCTTTTTGTGTGGTAGTCCCCCCGCACTGTGTCGCATGTACTGCCTAATCACTGTATCGTATGATTTTATACTCCGTTGCAGCGCGTTGCGTTGGGTGCTCTGCCACTGTATTCTGTTACCTTGCCTCACAATGTATACTGCCTTTCCTTGTGTGTTGCAAAGCCGCGTTTTCTTGCTGGTGATTTCATTGTTTCGTTTCGTATTGCGTAACGTCAGAGCACTGCAATATTTTTCTTGCTACTTCAGCGTGATTTTTTTTTTTTATCTAACAGTGTGGATCCACACTGTTTTAATACACATTTCTTTGGAGTAAATGTTGAAGGGGAAGCAGGTAAGGGTAAGGATAATGTTGCTTATAGCCCAGCCGACCGCAAAGGCCATATCAGAGCTGTCACCACGTTGAAAATAACTCAAGTCATTAACAAAAAAAAAAAAAACCTTGTTCACACAACTCTTTAAAACATATCTTCCAAAAACACACCGCAAATTTTTGTTAAAAATCATTCCTCCGTAAAATCTTAGATCAGATTAAAAATGTTAATCTCCTTCAGAAATTCAAAGATCACATCAGATGGGACATCTCTGAACAAGGTTTTCATAGAGTCTGCTGTAAATGTCTTTATGTCTCACATCATGCAAGTCCCAACACTCTAAAAGGACATGTTTTACTGTGAGTGGTACGTGACATGGAATGCATCGCAGAGCTTCTTCACCTTATAAAAAATAAAAATGGGTGTAAAAGGAGTGGCCTGTAAGCAAACAGCACAAAACTGTTTCTTCTTTACGGCCGCCGCCTCAGGAACATGGTAAAAACTCTTTTAGCTTTGGATGGATTTTTACATTGTTATCCATCGGCGAGTCCATTCCTCTTGCCAGAGGTCTTTTGACATAAGCCTGGGTTTGGGGTTTCAGATCAGTGTGAGGGATAAACAATCTGCACAACTGTTTCTTTGTGGCACTCTTGGCAAGTTGATCAACCATTTCGTTGCCTCGAATGCCCACATGGCTGGGAACCCAAGCAAAAAAGGGAAGCGGGCTGAATGGCGAAATTGTAATGTCTGCTCCACTTATCACGTAGTGTTCCTTTCGTTCAGGCTCCCTCCCTTCAAGCGCATCCCTCTGAATGTCCTCCCTCTGTCTTTCTAGATCTTCAAATGCTTTTCATTTCGCCTCTAATCCCTGAATTGACTGCGACTCTAAATTTCTCTCCAGTTCGTGTCCTCTGTCCAAGTGGTTATGGTAGTATGTAGATATCTTCGTGAGTGGAGACTCTCTCTAACCCCTTCCATTCGTGCTATCACTCCTGCACACACACACACACACACACACACACACACACACACCCACCCGCGATTGTAATTCCAGGGGAAAGGGATAAGAAAATGTTGGGAAGAATTTTTCTACTGCTCTATGAATCAAATATATAAAGTGTTCTCTCCCTTCCCCCCCCCCCCCCCCCCCGCCCTCATTTCCGTAGTTTATGTTCCCCAAATGTGTTATGATTCTTTTCAAACGTAAAGTATGTTGCATTTTTAATGAATTTAACATTCTTTTCTTTGAATTGAGCTTCCAAAAGGGTAGGTTTCCTTTATAAACTTTTGGGCATTACTATGGATTACACAAAGTTTTCATATCCAAGATTAAGATGGAATGTCATGATAGTTAAACAGTGATTGTGCTTTTCGTTTTCTTTTCTTTTTCCTCCCAAGTTCTCATATTTCATGGAGATATGTAAAGAATGTGTGAGACTGTCCATATCAGCCGTTTGAATGAAGCCCTGAACACGGTTTTGTTTGTTTGTTTTGTTTGTTTGTTTGTCTGTTTGTTTTGCTTTGTTTTGTTTTTTGTTTTTGTTTTTGTTTTTTGTTTTTGGTTGGTTGGTTGGTTTAGGGAGGGGCGGTACTCTCTCTCTCTCTCTCTCTCTCTCTCTCTCTCTCTCTCTCTCTCTTTCTCTGTGTCCCTTGCTTGGCTACCGGCAAGAAGCATTTCAACGAAGCTCTGACCATTTTGTTTCCCTTTGGCAAGAAGTAAGTGACAATGCCAGTTATAGGACTCCCCACGACTCTGGAGTATATGCTCAACACTTTTGTTACAAGAACTGTCGCTGTCGTCATTCAAAATCGAAGGAAGGGGAGCACAGACTGTCATCGTGTTGCGTTTAACACAGCCGCCAACCCAACCCCCGCCGCCGCGCTCACTCGCCAAGACAACACTGTCGTCTTTCGTCGAAAATGTCCGTCACAGATTTCCTGGGACAGGAGACGGGCCGAGGAGCACAGAATACGACAGAAGGCAAGTTCTTCCCATCTCCCTCTGGCTTATTTCTTCCTACTCCCCCAAGTTTGTTTTACGGCACGGGAAATAACAATGTGTCAGACATTATCCACGACGACATTTCTACATGTGTTGAGAGCTGTGCCCTTCAGACAGATATAGATCAACAGCACTGTCCATCGCCCGCCGCTGCAAGTGACATTAACTTTCAGGAAGTGAAAATCCGTGACAATTTCGAAACGCAGTCAGAGGAATACAACACCACTGATACGATGACGTTAGAAAACGATACGCAGTGGGTGACACAGGGGGAGCACGGCGAAATCCTGACTTTCCATCCGCAGGAGACTGACGCAAAGAAAGGCACAGACAACAACACAGCGGATGTCCCTGAATCAGCTGGACACCTCACAACTGAATGTAACGGATCTTTACAACGCAATTACGAACTGTTTTTTGAAGATACCTCAAAGAAAATGGACAGCCTTATCAATACCCTTAGATCAGAGAAAAAAAGACAGATGTGACACCAGTGCTGGTTACAAAGAAAATCTTGGTTTAGAAGCAACCTAACTATGATGAAGTTCCTTGTTAAACTGTTCAGACATCAGTGTGGGGTTGTAAAGGAAATCATGCTTAAAATATGGCCCAACCACTATACAGCTACCATTTAGACTTGTGATCAGAGTTCTTGTCAAAAAGGAAATCTTGGTCTTCTTGTGATGTAGACTGCAAAGTTATCATTATTTGAACGTGTTATGATCTTGGTACAAAAAGCTCATGTAAACTATTGACTGCAAAGTTGTTCTTGTACTTTAGCAGATTGATCATGAAATGAGTTGAATTTCCATGATGTGGCTTCCACGTCATGATGACTTAACTTATCTAGGTTTGATTATACATGTTGGTATTGTTCAGTTATCGCCACCCCATCGCCACCCCCTCCCCCCTCATCGTCCCCATGTTTTGTGTCTGTCTCTCTCTCAAGACCAGCATAGATACCTTTCAGACACTGATCTAGTGAAAGATGAGGGGAAGGGTGGTGGCGGGCACACTTTCTTTTGATGTGGAAATGGAGGTCGGTGGGGTTGCCTTACTTTTTATTGGTAACGCCATCAGTGCATAATTTACTTATATCTGTTACTTCATATCGTTCTTACCCCTCACCCCACCCCCCCCCCCTCCACTTTTGTCCTCCTTCACCACCCGCCCCTTCCTTATTTTTGCATTTTTTTTTCTCCTCTTGTCCTTTTTCTGCTTCCTGTTTCATATTCCACCCCCACACCCCCTATTCTCTCTCTCTCTCTCTCTCTCTCTCTCTCTCTCTCTCTCTCTCTCTCTCTCTCTCTCTCTCTCAAATGTTTGATGCGCAGATAAAACCCCTTCTTACATATGCAGCTGAAATTTGGGGCTTTCATAAGAATTCACAGATGGATAAAAAGATGGAAAAAGTGCACACATATGCTATGAAGCGTTTCCTTTAAATGCCAAATTTTTTCATCCAACACTGTTTTATATGGACAGATGGGCAAATACCCTTGTACATTTGTGAAATGCATTAAGTACTGGTTGAAGATCTTAAAGCTACTACAGTCACGTTTGAGCAAACAATCCTCTGCTTTGATGCTTTTACAAATGGAAAAAGGTAAAGAAAACTGGACTCATAAAGTGAAGAAAGTTCTTTCAGAACAAGGTTTTGGAATCGTGTGAATGACTCAGGAAGTGGGAAACGAGCAACAGTTTATTGCAGAATTTAAAGACAGGCTTCTTTGGTCTTTCAAATAGAACTGGCACTCAGATATGAAAAGTTAAGAAAAGTATCCTTGGTTTTTCTCATTTAAAAATGTGTTTCATTCAAAAACGTTTCTTAATGTTACAACAGATTGTTTTTCTGCGTACGCAGGCTGATACTCTGCCGACACTCTCTGTATACACAGGCAAGGATTAATCCCACCTATCCAACAAAGGGAGTGGAGTTTTTGTGTGTATGACCGTTTTTTTATTCCGCCATTAAAATAGCCATACTCCAGCTTCGGGGAAAGGGCATACTATGTGTAACGTGTCATCCATACCAATGGCCAAACTGGCCTTCTCTTCCCAAAGTTGGTGATGGGATTTTACGTGTGTGCAAGATGTTATGCGTAAGTTCACATGAGGGACTGTGGGATGAATAGCTGTATCGCTTTTATTTTGGGGACTCCCAATGTGCAGATGAGTGAGAGCAAACGGTTCTGTAACACTTTTAGATATCAAAATGAAACATTGATTCACTTGAAAAACGAAAAAATCTCTCTCTCTCTCTCTCTCTCTCTCTCTCTCTCTCCTCTCTCTCTCTCTCTCTCTCTCTCTCTCATTCATAAATGAACTGGCTGCGGAATTGTCCCACAAAGGAAGACATGGTATCCAGATAATACCTGGAGCAGTTGAACTACTTTTAATACTGTATGCTGATGATGTTGTTCATCTGTCCGGAACAGTTAAAGGTTTGCAAAACAACTAAATGTATTGAAAGAAGAAACAGATCGCTCAGGTTTATCAGTTAACTTGGATAAGACGAATATAGTGGTCTTTAGAATGGGTGGCCACCTATCAGTGTGTGAAAAGTGGTCTTATGGAAATGCAGCTGTTCAAGTAGTTAATTCATATAAATATCTTGGAATGATATTTTCAACAAAATTAACTTTCCGTTATGCATGGGAAGAATCTCTAAGAAAAGGGAAAAAAGGTACTATTGAAATTCTGAAACTCCTGAGAAAACTGAATTGTACAGACTGTGGTATATTTTGGAAAATGTTTGATACACAGATAAAACCTCTTCTTACATATGCAACTGAAATTTGGGGCATACATGAAAATTCGCTGATGGAAAAAGTACATACGTATGCTATGAAGTGTTTCCTTCAAGTACCTATTCATTCATCCAACACCGTTTTATATGAAGAAATGGGCAGATACCCTTTGTATATAAGTACATTTTGTGAAATATATTAAGTACTGGTTGAAGATCTTGAAGCTACCCCAATCCCGTTTTAGCAGGAAAGCCTATTATATGATGCTTTTAGAAATGGAAAAAGGTAAGAAAACTGGGCTCATAAAGTAAAGAAAGTCCTTTCAGAACAGGGTTTTGGAATAGTATGGATGACCCAGGAAGTAGGAAAATGAACAACAGTTCTGCGGAATTTTATTCTTTTAAACAGAATTGGCACTCAAATATAGAAAGTAAAGAAAAATATCGCTGTGTTTTTTCTTTCATTTAAGAATGTGTATCATTCTGAAAAGTTTCTCAATGTCATAACAGATAAATGGCACGGAATAAATTACACAGATTTAGGTTGAGAACTTTAGGTTTTAATGCGAACAAAAGTTGGTTTGAATATGAAACATCCACAGAAACCTCCTTGTCCTGCATGTAGACACACACGGATGACGAGTAACACTTTCTGTTCCACTGTACTGCTTATAATGAAGTGCGGACAAATTGTTCATTTTTCCAGTTAGACATAGCGGAAAGACAAAATGTTGCTGTCGTGTTATCATCAGATAATGAGCTTGTAATTAAGTCAGTTGCGAAATCCATCGCAGAAGCATTAGACAGATGAAGGATAGTGAAATTTAAGGTAATGCATTATAAGACATATCTAATTGAATATTATCATTCATCGCAAGTGGAAGAGATCAGTAAGATACAACGTCATCATTTGATTGAGTGGATGGTCGAGTCAGTCTTAAAATTTCTTTTTTGTTTTTTTTGTTTTTTTATTGCATTGCTCCTGTGCGTAAGGACATAAGGAAATGTTACGAATTCATTTGTTTTTGTTAACCTTTGATTTGATACACAGTAGGAATGAATGTGCACTATTTGTTTGCAGGAAAGGAAGAGGATATGTTATTGTTCTGTTACAACTCCCCCCTTGTCAAAAGACCTCTTTGGTGATGACAATAAAATATCAAAGTGTTAAAAATCTCTCTCTCTCTCTCCCCTCTCTCTCTCTCCCACGCACACACACACACACACACACACACACACACACACACACACACACCACACACACACACACAGCAGAGAGAGAGAGAGAGAGAGAGACTCATACAGACGACATTATCTATTGACATTATTTCTACCTAGCCAGTAAACAGTTTTCATATTGCCAGCTATGCCACGGCCTGAGCTGAGAGGAAATGTTTCTCTCGTTACAAAACTCACCAGATATGAGCCGAAAAACCAGCGCGCGTTACGCTAGGCTCATGCTGTCTGTTATTTGTCTCCGTTGATTTTCTTATCACGCACAGATGCTTGCTTTCGATAGTAAACTGAACTACTTCCTGCCTTGTTTGTGGTTGGTTCAGATGTTAGATTATGTATACGTTGTAGTTTTTGTCTGTTTCTCCTCTATGTTCACAGATTCGTTAAAATGCATTTCATGTTACAAAGGGAACAATAAATGAATTGAGTGTTTCATTCTATGCTTTATTATACTTATACATGTTTGTTTTGTGGAGTATTTGATGTGATAAACTGTTTTTTGCAAATATTTAACAAACTAATTATTTTTTCTTTAGTATCTTTATTATGTTAATTTTGTAGATTATTTGATATGGTAAGCTGTCTTTTACAACTATCTAACAAATGGATTTTTTAAAGGCATTCCATTAAGTCACAGAAGTTGGTTTCAAAGTGGGGGTGACCGCAGTCGGAAATTGAAACGAGAAAAACAGAATTACTACGCCGCCAAACGAAGGAAGAAACAAATTACAAAACAAACATTGGTGTTTGCTTTGGAATTTGCTGGCTCTTTCACTGAGTGGCGCCGTAATTTTTTGTTTTTGTTCTTGGTCAAGAAAGTATCAAAAACGGAAATATTGATATGCCTGACTCAAAAGAAGAATCTCTATCATAACTCTCAAATTAACTTGGATTCGTAAAGCTAAACGATCAACCCACATGTGGAAGCACTTTCAGTTTAGTCAGTGTCCTCTGTCGTCATTTCTTGATATCTATGACCCAGGATTTTTTTTCAAGATTCGGCCAGCATAGCTAGTCCATGTTAGCTGTTTCTGAAGCAGGTAAATCGATTTTGTGTTAATTTTTTGTTTGTTTTGTTTGTTTGTTTTGTTGGGTTTTTTTTTTTCACGAACTTTGGCGGAAAATGTCTGACTCCTTGACGAACTCTCGTGTTCTAATAAACGTGCATTGATCGGAAAGAACTGTGCTGTCTCCAAAGCAGGCTACTTGGTGCGAAAAAAAAAAAAAAAAAAAATGAATTGCCCCGTACATTTTCAGATCGTAATGGGCACTTTCTTTCTCGTGAGCATTTTACAGATAAGTATGATGTTAGTGTAGATTTTTCTCACTTATGCCGGATGAAGGTAAACGTAAACTCTACTCTCTGTTGTAAAAAAAAAAAAAAGAAGAAGAAGAAAAAAGTTTCTGCTCTATATGAAGTTTCGAAAGCGCCCTTGTGTCATAGTAATCGAAAATTACTTGGTAACTACAGGCTGCGAAAAATGGGAATAGACCTTGTCAGAGCAACACGATTGGGTGCCTTGTTTTCTGTTTGCTTAAAAAAATAAAAGACATACATCTAAACTGGTTCCAGCTGAGGGTAAGGCACCGATGTACAGGTACCAAAATAGTTTTAAAACAAACGGGTACAGGTTGTAGCGTCCTGGCTCCATTTCCGTAGCCTACCTAGGGATAGGATCGACCACTTTTTTTCTGTTTTAAATGCACTCATATGCAGCGCTTTTGGAACATTTTCACTGACTTAGTAAAGGGAAAATGTGCACACGCATTGCATAACGTATGAACAGATTTTTGTTTTTAGCTATCTGCCCTTTTTTTTTTTCATCTGTGTGTGTGTATCTTGCCAAGTTAATATATTTGTACTCAGCTGGGTGGATGTGTATGCAGCGTTTGCATTTAAGCTTCTGTGCACACGTTTGGATACGCAATTCATGTTTCAGGGGAGGGTCTCGAAGCTTCGTGTTGCTGATGTGGGCAGTAAGCTAAGTGAGATGATCTAGCACCCAACGAGTCTGGAACAGCCGATTCCTGAGACGCTAGTTCGTTGCCATGCGACACGCGCGACGTCCCGGCAACCAACAATAATCTAGGTAAGAACAGTAACTCCAAAACAGGCATAGCGAAAGTAATACAGAGGGAAGGGCGGTGGGGGGAGGGGGGGTGTGGAAGGGGGGAGGGGCACAGGAAGAAGGCAGCAAAACGATAAAAGCATCAAAAACAAATAAAAGAATTTATGATAACAAAATGTCTTTCATATGCCCAGACATTGAGTTTCACACGCTACTTTAAGCCTATAATTGATGCTTAAATCTCCTACTGAAAATTCTTGGGGAAATTATGTTGGGGATTATCTTTTCCTCTTCTGTCTTCCCTTGTCCACTTACCAATCTTCCTCCTCCTGCCTCCAACCCCCATCCCTCATCCCACCCTACCTCACAACCAGTTTTAACAAGTCCACACACTCTCCCACTTCTTTAATTTGAACAAGAGTGAATTAGCTGGGGGAGAAAAAAAAAGATTCGTTGTTTTATGAAATAATTATCTCCAACGTTCAGACTGCTAACTGGCAGTCGCTCCATTTCTAACATTTATGTGTGTGTGTGTGTGTGTGTGTGTGTGTGTGTGTGTGTGTGTGTGTGTGTGAGAGAGAGAGAGAGAGAGAGAGAGAGAGCAGGTGTGTATGTGCGTGCGCGCGTATGTGTGCGTGCATGCATTGTTTGAGAGTGAATGCATGTATGTAGGAGTGCTCGAGTATGAGTGTGTGTGCGCGCGCACGCACGTGTGTGTGTGTGTGTGTGTGTGTGTGTGTGTGTGTGTGTGTGCGAGAGAGATCGAGAGAGAGAGAGAGAGAGAGAGCAGGTGTGTATGTGCGTGCGCGCGTATGTGTGCGTGTATGCATGTGTTTGAGAGTGAATGCATGTGTGTATTTGTGTATTTATGTAAGTGCGTACGTTTGTGTGTGTGCGCGCGCGCGCGCGCGTATGTGTGTGTATGTGCGTGAGTACGCACGCGCACGCGTGTGTGTGTGTGCGCGTGTGTGTGTATGTGTATATGTGCGCGAGTATTTCTGTGTATTAATCATGTTTCTCTTTGCTTTGAATGAAAACGTTGGTATTCTGTTCATAATGTTTTCTTAAATGTCAGTACAACCTTGAGTTAATCTGACAATAAATTGGTTTCAGTCAGTCAGTGCGCGCGCGCGCGCGCGCGCGCGCGTGTGTATGTGTGTGTGTGTGTGTGTGTGTGTGTGTGTGAATGCATCTACAGTACACCCATTAGAGCAGCACTGATAGCTGTTGTTGCAGATGTATGTGAAATATTGAACCGACACCAGTTCATTTCAAACAGATCAGAAGATATACACGTCATGTGCCTGTGGCGAACAGCGCACCATGCACAATCACGGCAGCCATTTCAACAGTTCGTTGGCATCAGTTCGGGGGGAGCTTCGACAAGAGCTGTCGAAATAAGCCAGAGTATGCTGAACAAAGAGAGTTGGGGACAGACCTGTCGTTCATGGGTGCGAGTAATGCAGATCGTCAGGGCAATCTCTGCATTGGGGGGTGTTAACCTTCCATGTGATTAAAAACAAATAAAAAGCAGGCTTTGGTATCATGAGAATATGCTTTCTCCCGCTCGCCCTGTGTGTGTGTGTGTGTGTGTGTGTGTGTGTGAGTGCGCGCGCGCGAGCGAGCACCCTTGCGTAAGGTTTAAGTTTTAGTTTCATGTAGATGAGGTCACTGCCTGCAGATTAATCCATATGCGTGACACCGCATCCGCTCAGCTGTGCCTTAAGGTCACAGTACCCTAGACGTTAAAAAATAAGTGAGTCAAATCATTGCTTGGTCGAAGCTAGGAGACCTTAGTTTCTTCTTTTCTTTTTTTTTTTCTTTTCTGTCTCAATATCTGTGCCACTCCAGTGGCATTACCCCCCATGCCACTCATTCCAGCACCATGTCCACAGCCACACCCTGACTTGACTCGCCGCCACCTCGGCACCAGCAATGCATGAGGAGCAGCCAATGTCAGGTGGTCATGAGACAACCCACCAGAGAAGACACTGCTCTAATGCCAAGTCACTTCGGCAGTCTTCAGTGGTGCCTGTTCTGATTCAGCATACGCAGGATATCACCTGCTAAGTCCCACCCCTCCCCCAGCCTCTGCTTATCCCCGCCTACTGACGACAGTAACTGCTAAATCACGGAGCAGCTCGAGTAAGCGTCCCCCTCTGAGCGCGTGGAGGCTTAAATACTGTCGAATGAAAGTTCACTGTGACATTTGTTGAATGCTTTTAAAGGGAGAAAGGAATTAAGAGAACTGACTTTTTCACAAAAGTCAATACACACAACACATCAATACCACTTTCACTAATTCATCTGATGGTGCTTTTTAGTTGCTGCTACTATCCAGACTCTCGCAGCTATTGCAGTTACTTGTTCAAGTGCTGCAAGCGTTGACACCACGTCCACTTGGCCTGTGCCAATGGAACGATAAATCATTACAGTAATAAACGCAAGACACAAAATTGCGACTGAAATGAGGAATGTTAGGACTACATCTAGCACACGCAAAAAGCTACAGTCGCAGCAACAGTTATGAAGTAACTGAAGAATTAGTGAAGCCAAAGATCAGAGGTTTACCGTGAGTGTATACTGTTGGACAGAGGGATGGAACACGGGCAGGTGGACGTTGTCTTCTTCAGGACAGGTGGTTGGGTAGCTGTACTGCCTCACGTAGCCAGCACTCCCCCCAGACACCGGCGAGAACTGAGGTTCTGCTCCAAGCACCAGCCTACAACAGAATACATCCTCCGTCAAAAAGTCGTCGTTCACACGCACATTCACGTAATCGATTTCGATGCCGTACGTGTCCAGACTTTCGAAGACTAAAGTCAGCATATGGTAGCCCCGGCTCAGTGTCACATTCTGGAAAGAAGCCGACCTGAACACGTTCCAGTTGGACCCGACGACGCTGTGGAAAGTCAGTGTCTGTGGGTCGTCCACGTCTACTCGGACCACGTCTTCTCCTCCGTCGTTGGAATACGTCACCTTGATGTTGGCATCTGAGAGGTCACGGTCGAGACAGAACGGGAAAGAGAGACGCTCAGTGGTGTCGGTGACGTAGACAGTGCGGAGCTGGGAGGCCTGGCTTCTGTCATGAATCTTGTGCTTCCCGGGCAGAGACTCTGCTTCCAGTTGAAACGTAACAGCGGCATACGTGTTCGGAATAATCAGTGGCAGCAAGCAGAGAATGTGGACGATCTGCATGGTGGTTAATAGAATTCAGTTCAGTGCAGTTCTATCACGCCTTATTCATCCACGTGGAAAATCGTTTGTGCGCTCGTCCTCGCCGCACTTGCCTTTGTCTCGCTGGTCGCGCAGCTTCTTACACCTCTGTCAGACCAAAGACTGGTCAGACAATCGCGGGAACAAACAGACACAGCCGGTCTCCCGCATGTCGCGGGCGAAGCGACGAGTGTGGGCTCGGGCTACAGCCAAACAGAAATGGCTGCCGTTGCGTTGTCAGTTATGTAGCATATTGATGGAGACGATGTTATTTATATCTCGCTGACACAGATTTTTAACACATTTCCAGCCCAATGTTAGCATGGAATGACACACGGGTATTTCTAAATGACTGCCAGATTTGAACAGGTCACTCAGCTGGAAACAAGCACATACTTAGAGCTTTCTAAAGTTTTGATCTCACTGCCTGTGTCCCTTTAACATTGCCTGTCAGTCGTTGACCGTGACAGCTCGTGAGGATGTAGTAGGTCCACTCGACTATATACAGATGCTGCATTTTTTTTTTCATGTAGACTTTAAAGAATAAATCAGTAAAGAAAAATAAATTTGAAAAAAAGCAGTTCACAGAAGCATATGCTGCAACGTTTGAAATTATTCATTTTTATTTTCAGACAGTGATGTAAAATCAAAATAAAGACCTTGCAACTGCTTTCCAAGCGGCAACCAACTGCGCCACCTTCTGCTGAGCATCTC
>JADBJO010006920.1:37500-42500 GCA_016801955.1 Conus betulinus
ACAGCAAACTGTTTGTGACAACATCTTCATGCTTAGAAGCCATAAGCAATACAAGTCTAAACAATAAGGGATGGCCTAGATACTTTGTAGGAATTAGCTGATCTCTAAGATTGTTCAAAATGGGACCCAAAAAATGGACCTCGTCTTCTTGTGCACCTTTACACAATGGACAAATAAGATTTCGTTCATTGTGCTTTTTGTAACGATAGCGATAAGGACACAAATCAGGTATTCCAAATCGAAATCTGGTCATACCTTAAATGTCTGTCTATTTTCATTGATATATAGGTTGGAATACAGTGCCACACATACCCAAATCCAAGTTTATACAGTTTAACTTTTACCGTTGTTAACCAGTTACTACTCTACTCCTTTCATCTAAATCGTATACCATTTAGTACGCTTTTTAGGCAGCATTGACTCTTGCATTTGTGTAAGTTTTAGCCAGTAATAAATGCATTTAATCATAGAGAGTTAAACACAATTGAGTATCTATTTGTCTCTCTCCATATACTAAATCATTAGGTGTTTGTAATGAAACCCCAAGGAATTTCTTCATGGCAAACAATTGGACTGTTTGTAATGAAACCCCAAGGAATTTCTTCATGGCAAACAAATGGACTGTTCACAGTGTAACGCTGCATTATCAAGCCCCCACACTTCAGCACCATATTGTGCAATGGGCTGCACTTTGAAGATCAATAACAGTTTCTAATAACAAAACAACATCATCTGCCAAAAATAGAATAAAATATATGTAAAAAAAAAAAAAATCTGTAGTAAATGTCGCGCTTTGTCTACCATTGGAAACAACTTCTGAGGTTAATTCATTGAAAAATAAAGAAAAAAAGGATAGGGCTACACACATCCCCTTGTTTCACACCACTAGTACATTGAATAAAATCTGATACATTTCCCCCACATTTAAACTTTAGCTTTTACATTACTATACATACTCATTATGCATTTAAATAGCTTCCCATGTATACCATTCTTTCAGAGAATAGGCTCTAAAATACTTCTGTTCACGGAATCAAAGGCTTTTTCAAAATCAATGAAAGCAACATATAATTTACGATTCAAAGAAAATTGTTTTTGTATAAATGCCATCAGAGTAAACGTATGATCGACTGTAGAGTACTTCCGTTTAAATCCGGCTTGATACTCTCCTGTTAAATCATTTTCTGTGTACCTATCCCTGCAATCTGTAATTAACCACCATACTGTAGATTTTACTGGCTGCAACACAGATGAAATACCCCAGTAGTTGTTAGGATTATTTACATCACCTTTCTTGTGCAGAGTAAGAGCGATTGATTCAGTCCACTTTTCAGGATATATCAAAAAAAAAAAAAAAGCGTTAAGGAAGGACACCAAGAAATTCAGAATTGCGTCTGATTTTTGCAGCCATGTTTTAAAAACTCGTCAATGATGCCATCTGGACCGGCAGCTTTATGATTTTTAATTTTTCTTTAAAGCAAACACCACCTCCTCTTGGTAATCGGACGATTAAAGGTATCTACTTCTTCGTTGACTTCTACGCTATCATACTGAACAAATTCATTGCCTGGTTCATCTTTTGTTTAGTATCTTTTTAAAGTGTTCAAACCATGTGTGTCAAAGTCAATACTGTTTTTGCCGGTTGCCTCTTTTTAAACGAAAATCTTGTGTGTACCGCGTCCCAAACTCTTTCTGTCTTTTTCATCGATGAGACTAACTTATTCAGAAGAGCGTTATTAAAATGCTTTCTTTTCCTTAGCAAAAGCTTATACTCACGTCTTTTTATACAGTAGCTAACACAGTCCTCATCATCATGCGTACGATTAAACTTATCAAGCAAATTCCGAACACGTTTTTAGTAAACATGACACTTTGAATCAAACCAATCTTTATCTGCGTAACGTTCATAGAGTGTATCTGTTTTTTCATGCATTGTGCCGCATCTTTTAAACATGAATTAAAAACATCCAAGGCATTATCAATGTCGATGTCTATGAGGCTTACTGCATATAACATTTTTTCCCGAAATTCTTCTGCCAAAATATTGCCATAGTATACATGAGCATACCCTCTCCACACGCATTTTTGAATAATGTGGTTGTATCCGTTTGGCACATTGTTTTCTTGATCACATAAACAGTGAAAGTTCAATTTGACAGGCAAAATGATCTGACTCAATCCGTTCACATACTCTCAACTCGCAACATCACACACATAAAGGCGTACAATTCACAAGACATCAAAAAGTAATCGTTCACACTGCATTTAGAACACGTAAATCCAAAGCAGTGCACATATTTAACAACAGTTTACCATAAGTGTTCAATGATTTGTCTCCTGAGCATCTGTTAACACTGGGTGGGTGACTGGACAGCTTGCCATTCAAAACATCACAATCACAATTTTCCTGACAATGATGAGAAAGATCTGAAGTCCTACTATTCAGATCCCCACACAAAGAGACATGCATATCACCATGAGCCAACAAGCAGTGACCCATTCTTCAAGTAACACAATACCATTTTCACAGTCAAAATAAGCGTAATATGGAGACCCCTCAGGGGAACATAACAAAATACATACAGAACATCTTTAACAGAACCAAACAATGACTTGCTAAGGATAAATGCACCAAAAACATTTGACTTAATGCAACCTGTTTAGCACATAATATAAATTCATTTTTAATCTAATCTAAACACATTAGACCGCCTGATCGTCTCCCCTGAGTAGTGAATTTTACAGCAGAACCACACAAACTTGTATAGCCAGAAAAAGAGGGTTGAAGAAAATTCAACAAAAGTTTCAACAAGACATATGAAATCGAAAGAACTGACAAAATGAGATGAAATCCATATCAGACAATTTAGAAATAATTCCATTAACATTCCAATGTAAGAAAAAAAAAATGTCTTTTTTTTAGCACAAACATTATTATACACATTATTATCAAAAGCTCGGGAGGGAGAGAGAGAGAGAGAGAGAGAGAGAGAGAGAGAGAGAGAGAGAGAGAGAGAGAGTCGTCATCCAGTTGTTTCTATAATCCTTCACCCCGACCTGCCCCCGTGGGTTTTTTCCCCTCCAGATGTTACTTCCAAAACATCTAATCCGCGCTTTTGACCAGGAGACACTTCATTGGAACTGAAAAAAAAAAAAAAGGAACGACATTAGTTTTTTTTTTCCAAGTTCACATGTTTAGTTTACTTGCCGTTGGAGACCTCCCTCTCTCTCTCTCTCTCTCTCTCTCTCTCTCTCCTTCCTTCTGCCGCTCCCCCACATCCCTTACACACCACACACACACGCGCGCGCACTCACGCACGCACACACTCGCGTGCACGCATGCACGCGCGTGCACGCATGCACACGCGAGCGCACACACACACACACACACACACACACACACACACACATATAGTATGAGTGATGTTTTGAACTTACCCTCTCTCCTCTCTCTCTCTCTCTCTCTCTCTCTCTCTCTCTCTCTCTCTCTCTCTCTCTCTCTCCTTTTAATGTAACAGTTATGAATATAACAGATTTCTGCTTTCTTTTTCTCTTCATCTTTTGAATTGCTCTCATAAAACTTTTACGCTACACTTTGCCTGTCGGGTCTCCTGTTAATGAATCAGTTCTCTGTATATTTTGTCGTTCTTTACGTGTATTTTGTTGCTATTGTCATTGATGTTGTTCTTGTATTCTTGGGTTTGTAACCGAGCCTTTTTTTTTCTCAGCTGTGCGTGGTTAACTTAAATAAGGGTGAATTTGCTACTGTTTATAAACCCTGATCGATGAGGATGGAGATGATGAAGGTCATGGGTTTCCATTCTAGTCTGAGACTGCATGATAGGGCTGTACTCGACGCATACTTTCAGTGTGTAGTCTGACGTCAATCAGGCCCGAGAAATACAGACATCTGTAGTGTTGGTCAGGGGAGTTTAAGGAAAGCTCTCAAAAACACACCCATCATGAACACATCAGTCATCCGCTCGATTGTGTGGTTTCAGCTTTCGAACTGATTCCATAGCAAACTCAGCTGTGGACAAGAGCTGGTCGGGGCAGAAAAGTCCCAGAAATACACGGCTCTGATGGGAAACGAACTCACGACCTCCCGCCCGGGAATCCGCGACGCTGAAGCTCAACAAGATTTCCATACTCTTGATGAAAAGAGACAAAGTAAACCAGGCTGTCACAAAACGGTTCGCCGGACAGGCGTTGCTTGCAGAGTCATAGAATCTGTTGTTCTCGGTAAGTTAACGGAATATCAAGAGTTGTTGTCGGACGCACAGAATGACTTTTTCTCAAAACTGAATGTCAGTTGTGCCTTAAAACATATCTGCCCGGGAAGAAGGCTTTATTGAAGTCTTTCATGATGGATAAAATGAGCATGACCTAGCTGGGCTAAAGCATTCGATTCGATGCTGCACGCAGCAAAGACTGCTCACAGATACAAGGAAAGATTAAAGCACTGGAATGACTCTGGGTGTGGTACTCAAAACAGTCCGACAGACCGGCTTTTTGCGTCAGCTGGTTCAAGGACGCGGTTTCCATACATGATGCCGCTGACTGAAACCTTCCTATCCCACTTTTCATTTCAGGTGTGGTTCCTCTCCTCTCTCCGTTACCTCATCTGCTGGACCGCCGTAGTGACAATACTTTTATATATATATATATATATATATATATATATATAAATAAACTGCATACAGCAAAGACAGTGCATTTGTGCTTTTTTTTTTTTTCAGAGAGACTTCACTCTTTAGAAAGATAGAATGATGTGACTTGTCTACAAATGTTCAGATCCCACGGAGGGTAAGATACCAGTCTAAATGACACAACAGATTCAATTACAGCAACAATTCAGCTTTCCAATTGGGGCTGTTTGATCCCAGTGTTGAATGCATTGCACCGAAATTTACTGTACAGTATACTACTAATAATAAAAATAATAGTAATGATAATCATTATCATCATCATCATCATCATAAAAATGATGATGATGTTGA
>JADBJO010006920.1:47500-57500 GCA_016801955.1 Conus betulinus
TAAAAAAGAAATTGCTATGCCGCTGAACGAAAGAAACAAGATTACAAGACAAGTGTTTGTAATCAGTTTCGTTCGGTGACATTGTAATTTATGTTTTAAGTTTGTCCATGCATGAATAAAGTTACCAAGAACTGAGATGTGTTGACATTACATACTTAATTTGATCACTAGAAAGGTTTTTTTTTTTTTTTTTCAAATCTCAAAATTTTGAAATTTTGTTACGAAGATTCTTGAAACTGTTTAACAATCTTCATGATCATGTGCAAATTTGATTTGACATAAAGTTCAGTCCAGTGATTAGCATCCCTTAGACTAGAGAAAGAGACTTTTTTTAGACTGACAGTGACAAGTGTTTTATGAAAAGTTTACCTTCTGTATGGTAGTAAGGTATAAAACTAAAAGTAAAACAAAATTCCGAATTAATGTGATACTGATAGTGATTCTGATAGTCCACAGTGATGAAAACAAAAAATTCCAAATGAATGTGATACTGATAGTGATGCTGATAGCCCACAGTGATAATTATTTGCTAAAAATTAGAGGGTCAGACTCGAAATGAAAAATGTGTTTCCAAATTTTCTGGAGGTCACAAAAATATTAGAGGGTCACACCTTATAAGTACTTGTAAATGTACTGAAAACCCTGCACGCACACACACACACACACACACACACACACATACACACACATACACACAACACGCGCATGCGTGCACAGCTTGTTCTGAGCTGACTGACTCTCTCACATATGTATACATGTATACACAGAGAAAGAATTTGACAGAAATGGATAAGAGGTGCTATTAACAAAGTTAATGGAAAAAAAATTTTAAAACCCTCCAGATTATGGGTAAACATTATTCATGTAGATTCGTGTTCAAATGTTAGTAAAGTGTTAACTAAAGTGAATAAGTATGAACACCTACACTGTCAGGATTTGAACAGTGAAACTGGATGTTCAGGATATCCTCTGGGATTATCGTCACAGAATTTACACAGTGTGAGCCAGTTCTGACAGTACTGAAACATTTTATTATTCGACCATATTCCAGTTGCTTTGCAACATGAAAATCGGGAGCCTGGTGACAAATAAAAGGCGAGTGATCAATATTTGTGAAACCTGCAACATGCCTATAAAGCCAAATCTGTTAGATGAACACATGCACATTTACACACATATATATCAATACTCATCCAAACAAAATATCACACAAACAGTGAAGCACATATGATGTGAGCGTTCATTCTGTTCTACTTGCTGCTTAAGATTATGCATCAAGTTGGTGAATAAAAGACTCAAATGAAGACCAGATCTGATCAGTTCCACATTTTCTGGCCATATGTTGCAGAATGTATTTGTGACTTACTAGGCAGTGATAAGTGTTAAGTTATAATTGTTGAATTATATGAAATTTGGATGCATAGTTCTTAGTCATAGATACTGTAACATAGCTTGGTATGGATATTTTATGATCATAACCAGTCTTGTGTATTTCATTAAATCAGTCTAGATATGAAGAAGGAAAAAAAATTGTGTGGCAAAATGTTATGTTTTTTGTGGACATTGCAAAAAACATGCGCACAAATAACAAAAGAGGTCTATATTACAGATGTATTCCTAACAAAATGCTGCCAGACATTGATCACGTCATATTTTTAAAAGAATTTTGTTTATGATTCCGCAGCTGTACACAGAAGCAGTATCACAGGATTCAAGTAAAGAAGATGCCTTGGTGAATCGTGCACAAGCTTATTTGAAACTCAGTCAGCATGAAGGTAAAGTATGCTAGAAATTATTAGTGGTATTAAGCACAGTTACGGACAAGTTGTGAAATCTATCTGTATGCAAAACTGTTCATTGATGTTTTTTGCAATAGATGTAATAAACGCTAAATTGAGTGAGTAAATGATATCCCATCAATAGAAAAAAAATAAACAATTTATTTTAACTGTTGTTTTTAATTAGAAATGAATTGTTTAGTCAGGAATGGACAAACATACAGAAACTGGGTCTTACCTGCCCAAAGCAGATGTCAAAATGGCCCGTGCTGTGGCATGTAGGCTGAAATAATTCAGCTAGTGATTTGGTTTCATTTGTTGTGAAATTATTGTACTGTATTTTGCGTCTCCAAAGTGCTGCAGATATGAATCAAAATCTTTTTTGTGTTCTTTAAATGGATGGACACATTTCTCAGAAGTACCTTGTGTGGTTTTACTTTTTACTTGTACTAGTTGTCTGAAAATGATACTGTATGTTTCTCATGATGATGATGGCAGTGCTAAGAGTTCTTTGCTGCTCGATCATCCGAAACAGATTTTTGTTTTAGTCAACATGAAATTGATTTTAATTGTAAGGAATCAAAGGTTAGCCAACCAGTTAGCATAGTCGTGCTCTTTTGGGCTAAACCTTGACCATCATTCATGGAATCAACCTGTTGTTTTTGACAGACAACTGTCGTGTGTCCTCATGTGGAAGTGGAGACCTGTTATTGAGGAAAACATAGGCACAGTTGGATGTGCGTGTTGCTGCAGAATTGTTCAGTGAGGTGGTTCCGTACTTCTTTCTGTATAATCCTTTTTTTTCTGAATGCAGTCAGTCTGTTCAGCTTGAAAGTCCTTGTGTCCTGATGGCGTATGTGCTTTTAGTGGGTCTGTCGGGTGCAGGCCCAAACAGCCCCAGTTTCTGCCATACAAAAAAAAAGTGGTGGGAAAATGGTGAAAAAATAAGAATAGAATCATTATAAGGAAAAAACATTATACTTCAAGATTTTGTTATATTCTTGATTTTGTTAAAAAAAAAAGTCAGAAAATTTTGTTTCATTTCAAAACATGTTCTGGTCTGTTTTCATGGATTATTCTCATTCATCATCTTTTGTAGAATATATTTACTTGTTTATGTCATGTATTTGAGCTTTACTTCTAATACCTGTTATTTACAGTGTGGGTTTTTTTTTTTTGGTAATGTCTTTCATGTTTTTCATTTTGCAGATGCCATTAAAGACTGTGATAAAGTTCTTGTATTGAATTCGAAAAATGTGAAAGCCTACCTACGAAAAGGGTAAGACAGTCACTTTGTCCATCATAGTGCACATGTTTGTGCGGATTAACTCATTTTTCATACATGTATGTGATGAAAATACTCTTTTACCAGATTCTTTCTTTCTGCGTACGCAGGCTGATGCTCCTGCAGACACTGCCTGTATAGACAGGTAGTGGAGTTTTTGTGTGTATGACCGGTTTTTATCCTGCCATTAAGGCAGCCATACTCCATCTTCTGGGAAGGTGCATGCTATGTGTAAATGTGTCATCCATACCAATGGCCAAACTGGCCTTCTCTTCCGAAAAGTGGTGTGATGGGATAATACGTGTGTGCAAGATGTTATGCATGCGTTCACACACAGAACCTCGGTTTAGAGTCTCATTCGAAGGACTGTGTGGGGAATGGAGTCAGAAGCAATGTTAACTTGAGGAAAAAATCCCCCTGTGCCAAAATTCAAACCCGCAACCCCAGGATCACGAGTTCGGCACTCTGCCAACTGAACTATTCCGGCCCCCTTTTACCTGATTGTGTTAGTAAGTTTAAAAGTAGAAAAAAAGAAAAGACAGTTTTAATAATAGTGAATTAACTTCAGATGGCATTTCAGGCATGAGAAAAAATGTAGGACAGAATTCACCATCTCCCCTCACCCCCACCCATCACACTGTCTCCTATTTCTGAATCTTTGCTTGGTAATTTTCGTTGTGACTATTGAGGTTTTGATTGTCTGCACCTGTTTTCCCCCACTATTCACTTTATCGTGTGTGTTTGTTTTTTTGTTTTTTTTTTTCCATGTCTTACCAGAAGGAGATCAATAGGTCAAGACCTGCTAGTCTGTTCATTCATCACCAGCCCTGTAATGAAACATGAATTTATGTATTTTATTGTGCACTGTCTCCAAACCTACACTGCTTCTGCCTCTCTCCCTCCCTCATGATTTCCTCTTGTTTCCCTATCTTCTCTGTCCCTATGTGTCTTTTACTGGTTTGTTTACTGAAGTTGAATGAATTATGCTTTTCTCAAAAATACTGCATAAAGTGTTATTTTTTGATTTGTGGTTGCAGCACTGCTCTGTTTTGCCAGCAAGAATACCAGCAAGCTCTGGATACGTTCAAGGAAGGAGCTCAAATGGCAGGTAAAAATTGCTCACTGTTGTACATAAAACTTCCATGTTTAACTTATTCTTAGTGTTTGATTAGTCTATAGTTCTATGTTTGAATTTCTACAGACATGATGTGTCCTCTGTGATTGGGTGGACTGTTGACATTCTCTTTTCTTTTAATGCTGTTCAGTCATACTTACTTGATTGACAAATGTGAATAATGTCCTTAGCTGTTTTCAGGTCTGCAGTAGTTTAATGTTCTTTTGAATTCAGGTTGATGGTATAAGGTAATGATGTTTTGCTCTGTGTTACTATCTTTCACACCCCATAGGCAGGATGAAAAGAAGTAAACCTTGTTTATTGCAATAAGAATAGTGCAGCACAGTTAGAGCATGGCATAGTACGTTATGATTGCAGTGTTTGATGACCTTGGAAAAGGTGGCTTTCGCAGAATGATTATACTTTCTACAAAGCACGTATAAGCCAGTGTTGTGTCTCAGTTTTTTCTTTCTTTCTGCCTGTATTCGCCCTTTGCCCTTCTCCATTGAGTCCTAATCGTTTTTTTCTCTCTCTCTCTCTCTCTCTCTCTCTCTCTCTCTCTCTCTGTGTTTATCATTCAGTCTTTTTCTTTCTGTTAATTTCATGTGTGTCTTCTTTCTTTTTGTGTGAGAGATGTATGTAGCTCCAAATGAAGCCCAATGTTTTTGTGCTTTGTTTCTTTTTCTTGTTTGTTTGTTTGTTTTTTTTATATTTCTATTCACTTGTAGCCTTTTTCATTTCCTTTTTTTTTGTATTAGATATTGTAATCAAACTCTATATCTTCTCTTTGCATTTCAGATGACAACTCGGCCTTTGAAGTGTGGATAGAGAGAAATGTGAAATCAAGCTGAATGAAGGAAAACAGGTGAGTTTTATAAAGTCTTCCCACCAGTCCCTTGATAGATAATGCTCTCCCCTCTTTCCCTTGGTACGTGAGGAGTTCCCATCCAGTCCCTATGTAGACGATGTTTTCCACTCTTTTCCATTGGTAGGTAATGCTTTTGCCAGTGTTTCACTGATGCTGTTCTCTTCCTGCCCTAGTTAGATGGATGGTGGTGTTCCCTAACATCATTGATAAGTCGATCTTCTACCCTCCCTGTCCTTGTCTGATATGCTCTTCCCTCGGCAGATAACTGTTCTTTCCCTTCTCGCTCCGCGTGTGTGATAGGCTGTTTCCATTGGTAGATGATCCCTGTCCTTGGTAGGTGATGCTCTTCTCTCCCTGTCCTTGGAAGAGGATGCTCTTCTTTCCCTATTCTTGGAAGAGGATGCGCTTCCCTTGTCAGATGTTGGTAATTCTCTCCTTTCCAGCAGTAGATTGTTTTCCCTAAGTAGATGATCCTCTTCCCATTCCTGCCCTTGGTCAGTGATGTAGGCCCATCCCAACCCTTTGTTAGGTGATGTACTTCCTTTAATTCTTTCCAGTGTGCTCTGTAGATATCAGATGTAATACAGCGACATGACATCCTCAGAATATGTCCGTCATTACAGTTTCAGTAGTCACAGATATTTTCATTGGTCAGATTCTGCAGATTCCTTAACCAATTCAAAAATACTTAGCGATCTATGATATATAATATAAGATGACATATTTTCATGCATGTTTTTCATTTTATGATTAATAGACTTTGATAACCCAGTTCTATGTAAAAATCTCCAAGCTGATAAATGTTGATAGAGGATGTTCTGTCTTTCTCTCTTCTTCCATAGGTAGATAACATTCTACTATTCCTACCCTAACCCCAGTAGACTTCCAGAACGAAACAATGATGATTTTTGAGTTAAATTGTATGATTTGCTCATGAAGAAGAAAATAATACAGAATTTTCTCCATAAAAGATGAGATATTCAATGAATTTTATGCAAGACTTGCTCAAATCATTGTCTGTTGAAATATTTTTTGTCTCTGTGTATGTTTGTTGGGGGGGGGGCATTTCTTTTTCCAAATTCATGCAGACTTTCTGAATATCATGAATTTTTTTTTTTTTTTTTTTTTAAATTCTTATTAGTGTTGAGAGTGTTACACAGCACTAATCTTCAGTTAGAGAGCAAGCTTGGAGCATTTTACAGTCCACATTCCTAGTTACGAAATGGGCTGCCTGCATGTACAGAGCTGACTTAAGAGCAGCCTGATGGTGCTACATGCAGTTTTTTCCCTTGTCATCCAGTCATATTTCAGTCTCTCACATTTTTTTCTCATTTAGTTGTTCATGGATAATGCATGTATTGTGTATATATCTTGCACAGTACAAACAGCCAACTTAGCCTTCTCTTCTCAAAGTTGGTAGTGGGATTGTATGTGTACAAGATTTTATGCATGCATTCACACATGCAGCCTTGATTTGTAGTATCATTCAAAAGACATTTCGGGACACAGAGTCAGAGCTTAATCTAGAGCGCAGGATTGGTACAGTCCCCGGAAAATCTGTTCCTTCCCGCAATTGTTGAGTCTTAACACAGGCAGACTCCCGCACATTTGCAGAACTGTCCGCCCTGTTCACTGATTGTTATGGGCACTCATTTGTCGTCTGCTTGAAAAACTGAAACTAGGACTGAGCAGGAGCAAACAAATTCTTGATATTTCATTGGCTGTTAGTGTAAATCCAACCAGTCGGCGGCGTTCATCTCTTCCATCTCGATCACCGATGAGAAGTTGCGAGAGTTTAAGGCGCCATTTTGGATATTTTCCAAAATGAAGCATGCACCTACCTTATTCGACTTCAGCTTTCGTGGAGGAAAAGTGAAAAAAAAAAAAAAGATTCTGTGCCATGCGAGGGTGGAGAAGATCATGAAGAAACCGCGAACTACATCCAAAAGCTCGAAGAAGCAGCCCGAAAAGAGTGCCAGTGCAAGGGAACACCAGTTTCAAGACGATTGGCTGAAGAAGAAGTGGCCCCTCCCCCCCCCCCCCCCCCTTTTTTTTTTTTTAAAGAAAATCCTAGATTAAGCTCTGAGAGTCAGAACCACTGTTACTTTAGGGAAAATTCTGCCTATACTGAAACGGCCCATTTGAGAGTCAAACTTGCAACCACAGTATCACAGGTCCAGTGCTCTACTAACAGCCTGTTCCGGGTTCAGTTGCTACAGACTCATATCAGTGAGCCATTATTGCTTTTACTGATGTTTTCAATTTAATACTCGGACCTAATGCTGATCTTTGTGCAATAATGCCAATTTTGTATTGCCTTCTCTTATCTGAATGCTGTGGCTATGATATTGGAAAGAGGACGTTGTAAAGAACCAGTAAGATTTGATTGTTATACAGTAGAGATTTTGTTGCTGTCGTTCAGAATGGTGAAGAGAGCAGTGCTGACAAAACCACATCTGTATCTGCTGCTGAGGCTTCTGCTCCTGCTCCCCCTCCTGCCAAGCCAAAGTAAGTCATGGAAACACAAGGCATGTGGACAAGGCATCGCAAAATAAATGCATGCAGAACAAATGATACATTCAAGATAGTGAAATAATGCTTACAAACCACAATATCTTGTGTTAGAAGTTCAGTGTGCTGTGAAGTCATTATTTATTGAAACCATCCCCTTCCCATTTCTTCCTTCTCCTTGTTCTCTCACCCAGACCATCCTCTCCTGCTCTAGTCCCCACCAAATTAACCAACACACTGATCCTTCCCCCGTCGCTCAACCCCTACCCTACATGCAAAGCTCACAACACAATTCAGGGCAATGTTTGTTAAAACAGATATTTTTAAGGCTATTTCTAAACTCTGGCTGAGATGAGATGCCACCCAGATTGGATAGTTTGCAAGTTCAAACATGCAGAGCAAAGGAAGTAACACTGCATTCTTCCCTTGTCTTCATTTTGCCTTTTGGAAGTGTCAAGAGTCTTTCATGGGCAGCTGTTGACATTTCAGCGAAAATATCTCTTCCTGTTTTCGTTTTAACAGGGAAAAAAAAAAAAAATAGAGGCAAATTGAATGTAACTTTGAAAAGAAAGTTAGTTAAAACTTTCAATATGTTTCTGTATCAGTTGCTTCTTATTTGATTGTGCAAATGACAGGATACAGACAAGGTCATTGTCACTTGAAACCAGCAGAAGTTGAATTACTGAAGCATGGTGTTTCACCACAGAATTAATCTTTGCCAAAAATTATTGTACATGACCCTTTAAACTGCTTTTGAAACACTGCACAGATACAAATTTCTGATTAGACTACATCTGCACGTGGAGGTTGGCCATTTCCTTTAGCACCCTGTCACATAATGAGCAAGTCTTTATATTAAACGAACCAGTTCCTGAACAAACTCAGAAACACCATTTCTCTTAATTGAAATCTTCAACAAATCTTTGAGAGATTAGATTTTAGCTCACGAAGTTGGAATGAATTTTTGTGTAATTAAATCAGCTGGGTGTATGTGCAGGATCCATGAGGCAAACATTAATGTTTTTTTTTTTTTACCACAGTGCTTGATTTGTTGTTGGTATATTGTCACATCCTACACAGGCAATAGTAGGCATTGAAATATAGTTTTACCATAAATTTTGTCGTTGACTTATAAAAAAAAAAAAAAAAAGGAAAAAAAGAAGCTGGGGAGGGAGGGTGGGGGGATACATCTCAGTTGATAATGTCATTGACTTAAAGAAAAAAAAAAGTGTGTGGGGAGGTGTATAATAACTGGAAAATTAAAAAAAAAAGGTGGAGGTGGGGGAGGGGGCATAGGTGTAACACAGAACAGGTGGTTGTGCAGAGACAAAGAGACAGTCTAACACACCTGTTGACTGGCAAATACATGTAGGTTTGAGAACTTACCAAGAGTGTTTCTAACTTGCATTGGAGACCGGTTGTTAATTTAATCAAGGGAACACCTAGAAGTAAAAGTAACAAATCACAATCCTCCACATTGTAACAATTTTGCCAGGGTGTTATTAAGCTGAATTCAGTATTCAGTCATCTTCTTGTGTCCATTCTCAGTTCAAAAAGTCGACAGTCTCCTGAGAATAACAAAAGATGAGAGTTTCATCTCTAATGTTTTTTTTCTTTTTGTACATCATTGTCATTATTCGAGAGGATGTTGGGTTGGTTATTGTTGGATACTATAGATCACTTTTCAGTGGGTGTTTAGAGCGCCTGTTTTGCTTGTGTTCCTGCAGGTATGATTGGTACCAGACAGCCACCCATGTGGTGGTGACTCTTCTCCAGAAAAACACCAAGAAAGAGGATTTGGTTCTTGACACACAGAAGACTACAGTGAGTAAGAGAGCTGGCATATTGTTTGGCAAAAAAATTCTGCAGTGTTGTTATATTGTGCCATACCGTGTTGAATAACTTACATACCACAATAGATTTTTCTGAGTGGAACAGCCCAGTTATTGGCTGTAACTGACATGGCTCAAATTGTCTTGAAATCAGGCCATCCTCCAGTGGGAGAGGTATTCATTGTTGTGCAAAAAATCCCACTTTTTTTTTTATATAGAAGATAATTTTTGAAAGACCTGTGTTTCTGTACTCTCTGGGGGTATTTGTACTAGTTTACAAAACTTACACATTTCCCCACTCTTCCAGAAAAAATGCTCGAGTATGTTTGTAGTTAATGTGAAAAGTCATTTCCTCTTCTTTTTTGTTAGTTTTGACTTAGAAGACTGGCTCTTTTGCATTAAGCAACAGAATGTGTTTTGCCAGCTGAATTTTGACATGCCCAACTACTAAGCACCAAACTAATGTTTTAAAAGAGGACTACAGGAAAAACTCTTGCAAATGCAAATCACCCCAAATTGTGCATGAAATTCTAGTTGTGGAAGCAGTTTTCTGTATGAGTCAGTGTTTTGGTATGATTAACCACTAGAGTCACTTTTTTTTTCCCAAGTCGC
>JADBJO010006920.1:62500-75000 GCA_016801955.1 Conus betulinus
TGTCGTCATACATTTACAAAATAGAGGGGGATGTAATGGATAGATAGGCAAGAATGTTGATAGTATTGTCTCATTGCAACAGCATCATATCCATGAGAATTTGGAAAAAAAAAAAAAAGCAGACAAATAAAGGAAATTACCGAAACCACCATGGTTTCAAAATCCAGCAAAATTATCAATACTGGCAGGATGATTTTTGCAGGGTTCATATGCCCCTTGAAGACCCTTGAAAACCCTTTAAATTTCAACTGGGTCAAAAAGGCCCTTGAAAACCCTTGAAAACTGCAGATATCCCTACCATCCCTTGAAATCCCCTTAAAAATCGTGTTCGGACCAAAACTGACCGTAACATTTGAAGATGAATCGGAGAACAAATGCGAATGAGACTTCGGACATCGATTTTCGCCTCTCGAATCGTTTTGCATGTCGTCTGTTTTTCAAGCAAAGGGAAGCAATTCAATAGTCAGTTATTGTTTGCGCGTGCGCAGTTCGACTTCCGACAAAGAGCGTCATGCTCCCTCATCTTCGGCGAAGTCCAATACTGTTGCGTCTGTCATCATGCCTAAGGGAAATTGCGCATTTGATCTGTTGTGGCTACAGAAGGAAGAATATCAAAGCTGGATCACTGAATGCAGAGACAACAAACATGCGTTTTTCTGTAAAGTGTGCAAAAAGTCGGTTGATGTTCGGGCAATGGGCGAGTTGGTGGTTGCAAGTAATGGAAAGAGGAAAAAAAATACATGGAATTGGAAAAAGCGAGTAGGCCGGTCGTTAGTCTTACTGACTTCATTCGGCAATCATCAAATTCATCAACATTGGGTCAGACCCTTTCCTCAGTAAGAATCGTCAGCCAATCCACAATAACAGCAAGTGGGACAGATGTGTTGAAAGCTGAAGTGTTGTTGACAATTCATGCCATCAACAATCATCACAGTTTCCGATCTGCTGAAGACAATGCAAAACTGTTTGCAGCAATGTTTCCATATTCCTCGATTGCAACGAACTATCGGTGTGGGGAAACCAAAAGTAGATATATTGCAACTTTTGGCATTGCTCCTTTTTTTTGTGTCAGAACAGAAAAAAGAGTGAAATCACAGACTGAATCTTCAAATCAATCATCAATCAATCATCACGTCGTCTCCATAGACTTTAAGTGACTCGTTTGTGCACATTTGTTAAAAAAAAAAAAATCCTATGTTCTTGTTTAAAAGACAGCATTCATACCACACACCTCCCCCCTAAACTTACCTACCAGCTAGCCTACACTCACACTCACACACACACACACACACACACACACACACACACCAAAACAAAAACAAATAAAAATCATTTATCTATTTTATTCACTTAATTTTTTTTTATTACAGTTTACTTTCATTTTATTCATCTACTTATTTATATATAATTACTACCACTATCATTATTATCATTACTATCCATATATATATATATATATATATATATATATATATATATATATATATATATATATATATATAAAATCCCCCCCTACTTAGCATTATTATCAATCCACCTTAACCACAACCGTCACAAGTATATCACACCACACCACTAAACCAGCTACATAACCCCATCGTTTTCACCCCCCCCCCCCTTTTTCTCTCCATAATCCCTCTGTCATTTCATCTGGCGGCCATTCTCCCTACCACATGGACAGATAAGTCGCTTTTCGTTCTTTGTTTGTACTGTCCTAAATGTAAAATGTTTTTTTTTTTTTTTTTTTTTTTTTTTTTTTTTTTCCTGAAGAAGACCAAAGAGGTCGAAATGCATCGTGTCTTGTCCTGTGCTTTGTTTGTCAATGTCCTTGGGGGTAACTAACCCCTCTCTTTCTAAATTTTGCTTCATTCTCCACCATCAGTCACTCCATTTTGAAACAAAAAAAAAAAAAACAGTCAAGTGTGGAGCTGCAGGAAGGCTACCCACGTTCACCTTTTCAAGAGGGGTTACCCCACTCCCTATCCTGCCCAGAACAAGCATTAGGCTAGTCCAGGCCCGCCAACCATTCACACACACTTCCACACGACAACACATACAGTGGCTGTATTTTAAATGTAAAGTTTGCTGAGCTCCCTCCTGAAATGTGCGCAGAGAGGGGGCCTCGGCTGCTGCAGCTGCTAGTAGAAGAAATATGTCATGCTTTTTGATGAATCATTGAATAAGGACTTGAAACAGAAGCAGCTGCACAGAGAATGGTCTGGAAAGCAGATTTTTTTCTTTTTCTGATTTTCTCAGTTTTTTTGTATAAAGACTTCATTTTTTATTTTTTTGTATATGATATTGAGTGTGGAAAAAGACTACAGAAATCACCTTATCATCATGGCTGGATTACATGTGTAAGGTTATTATTCACTCTTTTTTTTTTTCAATTGTACAGCTAAATTTGCCCCTTAAAAATTAAAATATCCCCTTTAGAAACCTTTGAAATACCCTTGAATATTTTTCCTGTGAGGAAGTGGGAACCCTGTTTCTGTCAGTTCTTATACTTTTAAGATGGTATTTCACACTTGGGAACAGTTGTTGCACTTATTGTTATTATATGTATAAACTTTCTGTTAACTTTCTGTTCAGCATGGATTTCACCACTGTTTTATGTGTATCTTCACACATGCATACACATATCATATAAACACAAGTATCAACATTAGATGCAATCATGTCTGTTATCATTTAGAAATGTCTCCTTTTTTTCTTTTTGCAGTCAGTGGAACAATACTGTATTGCTTCCTGTCTCATACATTAATGCTGTCCTTGATAAATGGTTAGGTGGGTTTTATGTTTCTTTCATATTGTTGTTGTTGTTTTTTTAAATGAGCTGGCATCAAAACGGCTGTTTGGATTGGCCTGGAATTAAGAACGGGTGATCCTCAGTACCTGCTAAAGGTCAGAGGCGAACTCGCTGAAGTACGAACATTCTCCAAGTGAGAGCAGTTAGCTTTAATTAATCAATTGACACATGATGAGCCTGTGAGCTGAACCATATACTCCTGCAAGACTTGAGTTGGCTGGCTGGCTCCTCACAGCTCTCCACGTTGTCATGGTGTTCCTCTGCTGCTCTTCACTCCCCACCCTACCTCTCAACCATCCAGCTCCTGCAGCTTTTTGCCAGTCACTGTATTCAGTACCTGAATCATGTGATTAGCCTAGGTTCATTATAGTGACAGCCAACACAACACAGCCTCCCCCCCCCCCCCCCCCTCTCTCTCTCTCTCTCTCTCTCTCTCTCACGACTCTTGAGTTGCCCTCACACATCAGATATCTTCCTTTACCTCCCTCCAATCATCAGTGTAATCTTTGGCAGTGTTGTAAATTGTTGTAGACATGCAGAAAGAGATGGAAAGGGCCATGGAGCAAGTGGGATTATTGAACATATGAAACCAGGTTAAGATATGATCATCTCTTGAATAAGACAGCAGTATGTTATTATGCATTCATGAATTTTCGGCAAACCCACCCCCCCCACCCCCCCCCCAATGTTTTTTTTTTCTTGTATTGAAATTATTTGGAGAATTCAGTAACAGAATTATTCTCCATTCATAAACTCTGCTTTTTTTTTTTTTTTTTTTTTTTTTTTTTTTTGCTGTCACTTAAATTTTTATCTGTAGTCATTTTCCTTTCAACCTGTTTTGTTCAGTTGAGGGTGGTGCAGCAGCGGCCAACAAGTACCCAAGCTCCAGCCACTATACCCGCAACTGGGACAAGCTGGAGCAAGAGGTGAAGGAGGAGGAGAAGAACGAGAAGCTGGAAGGGGATGCTGCCCTCAACAAGCTCTTCCAGCAGATCTATTCTGATGGCAGTGATGAAGTGAAGAAAGCTATGATGAAATCCTTTGTGAGTAACTGTCCTGTCGTATTTTGAATTGTGTGAAATAGTGAGTTGCGTGTGTGTCTTCGAGAGAGAGAGTACTGCCTGATGATGCTAATAAATTCAGGTCCAATCTTTCAGTAAAAGCTTGAGTGTGTTTGAACTGAAGTAGATTTAGTTTCTCTTTAAAGGAGAACTTTTTTTTTCTTTTAAATAGCCCTTGCTTACTTAGGTAAATTGATTTGAACATTTGATTGAAGCAAATAGTGTATGTTGTATTCATATTGATGCAGCAAATGATGCTTCTGCTGCCACCAGCTACACACAGGTGAATGTCAGTAAACAAATGAATCAGTATTACTTTGGACTGTTCAGATTGAGAGAAAAGATTTTTCTAAAATTTCAGTATAACAGCCTCCCCCCCCCCCAAAAAAAAAAAAAAAAAAATCAAATTTGCATTGATGGCTATTGAATACAACAGTGTGACTGCAATAAAATAAGATTGGAAAGTTTCAGTGTGTGTGTGCTTTTTTTTTTTTTTTTTTTTTGAACAGTCGGAGTCTGGTGGAACTGTACTGAGCACCAACTGGTCTGAGGTGAAGAAAGACAAGGTGGAGGTCAAGCCACCGGATGGAATGGAATACAAGACGTACGAGAAATAGACCAGAGTGTATCAGGGCACCCATTCAGCAGTTTACACAAAGGTTGCTTTGACGCGTCAGTTGTTCACCAGTTGTGTTTAACCTGTGTGACAAACATTACATTTGTGCTGTCATCAAGTAGTTAACTTTTCTTGTTGCCTCAGGCATGCTGGTTTTGATTTTGTGAATGTACGTATGCATGTCTTCATGATGCAAATGGGATTTTTGAGAATATAAAGATTTGACATGTTGCTTGGACTCTTTTTTTTTTTTTCTTTCATTGATTGAGAGTTATGACACTGACAGGTATTATTCATGTTTGTATTTGTTTGCATGATTTATAAGGACCTTCAGCAATATTTATATAGAATCACAGGGAAAACAGTGCAGAAAAATATGAAAATATTAAGGCAAAACAAAATTATGTCATTCAGGTTTTTCTTTTCTTTTTTTTTTTTTAATGGAATTTGAATGTTGACCTCCCATTGATCTGTGGAGAAATCATCATGGTCTTGACATGTTTGGATGGTCTTGACATGTTTTGGTTCTGATGTGGATATGAGCACATTTTCTAGAACATAATCATTGGTACACAAAAGAGTTCCCTGGCAGATATTCATTTCAGGTGAGCTGTTTAGGTCAGTTGCAGTTTGTTAGTCAGCTATGTGGTAAGGCTTTAAGTCCACTGACCAGCAAAACTGTTGGTGGTGTGATGTGCATAGCAAGTAAGGGGAAGTATCAGAAAGGCATTCAGAATACATTTCGCATATACAAGTGATTCCATCACTGTTACCATTGTTTCAGTTTATTAAAGGTGTCACAGGAAAAGCTCAATAAAACAAATCAGCATGGTGAAGTACATGTCTGTGTGTTGTGAGAAAACATGACTGTTTCCAATTTTCTACTCAAAACAGCTCAGTAAGCCAGCAGTCCGTCTCAGTTGAGCACTAGCGCGTAGCATTTTACAAAATATTGGAGGGTGTTCCCTCATTTGAGAAGATATTATTCATGAAAGTTAGTGTTTCGAGCAATCTGTGTGAACAATACCATGGATCACAAGATCCAATAACGAAAGAAACTAAGGGTCAGCACACTGACATTATGCGTACCTATCATTTGTTGAATTCAAAATGACCGTAAACCTATGATTTCTCAACTCCAAAAGATTTTTGCCGTGTCTTTAACTAGTAATTTTTGTAAGTTCATCACTGTTCTATTTGTGAATTGTGGATTCATTATAAGCGGGTGGACATAAAGAGATATGAAAGACTGACAGAAAAAACAAAAAGGAAGGTGGATGAAATATGACAGAAAAGATGAAGGAGACAAAAAGGAAGGTGGATAAAATATGACAGAAAACTATTAAAGGAGACAAAAGGAAGGTGGATAAAATATGACAGAAAAGATTAAAGGATAGACAAAACCATATGCTTCCATTCTGTTTTTTTTTTTTTTGATAGTTGATCTTAAACAGATATAATGTAAAGAAAAATTTGGGGAATACAATAGCTTGAATCTGCTATTTGCACAAACAGGTATTGGAAACACCCATTTTGTATTTTGACTTTTTTCAGTTTACACATGCACTTCTGACACACACTCTCTCTCTCTCTCTCTCTCTCTCTCTCTCTCTCTCTCTCTCTCTCTCTCTCACACACACACACACACACACACACACACATACACACACACAACACACACACTACACTAAAATACATAACCTGAGTACATGCCTTTGTCATGCTTTAAAAATTTCCCAGAAGCTGACTGAATCCAAATATTACCTCTCAGACAAAGCAATCTATCTGTTCTCCAGTCCTAAGCCTTTCTCAGTATTATTTTCAAATCTGTAGCATGCCAGTGATACAAAGGCTAGTGATGACAAAGGACCAAGGATGACGTTGTCAGACCAAACCACCAGATCTGTCCATTCAGTCTGATTGCATTCTGACCTCTGACTTCAACTGTTGATGAGAAGGCATGATCAAATTCAATCTAATTATGGAAAATTAAGCATTCATTGTCACCTATCACATCTATATAAACTGAGTGTAAAGTACAATGTGAAAGTTACTGTAAAGAAGTCTGCAATAGCTTAATCGCCTTGAAAATGAATAGTTGCACTGTTACTGAATTCAGTCAATGAACGGCAAAAAAGCAAAGTTCATTCATTGTTTAATGGTGAGAAAAACAATGTCTTAACATCAACAATTCATGATTGTGTAATTGTTCTAGATCAAAACATGAATGCCACAAATAATGCAGTACAATACATGAGCAAACTTTCATTTTATCAGCAAGCAGCGGCACATAATTACCAATGTCATCGGAGGCATTCACACTCTCAAAACACCTGCACAAGCATGCATGCACATACTCATATTCATAATCTAGAATTAAGCAAACTGCACTTTCTTGCTTTGCGGGTCTAAATGTTTTAATTTACAGTGCAGACTTTTGGCATTTAGCACTGCCTATTGGAGCATTTCTTTTCAGATACTAAGAATATTTTCTACACGCCATTGTAGCTGAACTTTGAGAAGCTTAAGAAGGATCATTTCCTGCAACAATGTTTTATTTAGTACATGCACACACATTTTTAAATGAAAATTGTTAAAAGGAAAAAAAAAGGAAGTTGAAAACGACTTCTATCTTGACGGTTTCTGCAATGAAAGCTGAATGATTTATGTGTTTCAGAATGATTAGAATTCATCTGCTTGTGCATGACACTTTGATTATTAGCACACAGAATGCATACTAGTAATCATATATGTTTCACCAACCCATCAGCCTAAGGAGCCAAGTCTTCCAAACGATGGTGCTGGGATTTATAGTGTTTGCAAGGTGTTCTGAATTTGTTTTCATAGAAACTCGATCAATAGTCTTATTTGAATTACTTTTAGGGTATAGAACTCCATGGGAAAAAAAATTCCCCTTTATTGGACGGTTCTGCAGAGACTTGAATCGGCGACCCCAACATCAGGAGTACAACACTCTACGATCTGACGACTGAGCTATTTCTGGCTGCAGGTCACAGACTCTGGACATCCACATCACAGCCCTGTTCATGTTACTTATAGCCAAGCTGACCGCAGGGGGCTTACGCTGGACTAGGCATACATCATAGCTGTTGCTGGTGATGCCTTGCACAATTTGTGGGTGAATGCCAGCATTTGTGACTGTTCCTGTTCAGGGTGTTGTGCCAGGAGATTGCTGTGTGGTTGATGCCTGACTTCACCAATCAGAAGAGGGCACAATCAAATTAGGGCTGCTACTCTAATAGATTAATTGTAGAGCAACAGAAGGTGATATACTAACAAAAAAGACACAATGGTTAATAGAACTAGAACCACACAAAAAAAAAAACAAAAAGACAAAGACAAAAAAAAATGCACTGTGAATCTGTACAATCACACATTGCCTGTTTTCCTTGACAGACACAAAGTAGTTTTTGATGTATCGTTCTGGCCAAGAACATCTAAGTAGGCAATATGCACAACCAAGGTGCATGAAATCGTTCTCCCATTGAAGGAGACTGCATAACACTTTCCGTAACTGCATGCATGCATCTTGTAATATACTGCTGGTGTTGATTTTCCATCTGATCTGATGCGCCATCTGCGTTGGCCCAAAGTGGAGGACGGTCTTTCACACACCTAAAGTGAAAACTGAAAAATAGAAACTGGCTTTCATATAACTAAATACCCTAAATACCTCTCAATAGCGGGTGTGTTTGGGCTGGTTGGGAATACAGAGTGAACTGGGGATAAAACGGACCCGAACTGCACGGGTACGTGTATACATCTAACAACAAAACAAAGTGACAAGCTGACAGAACAGCTGTAAATCGTCAAGTTCAATATGATTTCATTGTGAATATACACAAACTAAGTACAGGATTCAGGTTTCCAAAATGTTTTAATCTGAGTGTGAACACTGGGTATTGGGGTTTGGAGTGGGGATGGAAGGGTCTCTTCTGTGACAAACCACTTAATACATTTTGCAAACGTTGTATGTCACATGTACAATTGATAATGTACATTCTAATCATTTCAGAAAAGTAACACAAATCACAGTTTTCGAAAGGCAAGTATGAGCTTAATGTAAACTTCATGATCAATTTTCCACAATAAGTGAAAGAGAAAGAAGTTTTTCAAGGACTCTCAGATTTGTGTGGCTCATGGTAATTGTTTTGCGTATCCCCAAGAATGGATGGTCCATTTTAAGCCTCACATAGTGTGTCCACAAGAATTAACAGTCAAAGTAACAGCTCTCCACTTGTGAAACTTGCACAAGTTTTTAAGTGACCACTCATAAGTGTAAAAGCATAATGTGTGGGCTTTCGTCACCTAATGCTTTATTCACATAGGATCTTCGCATACACTGGAGCAAATGACATCAGCATAGCCACACCAACACTCTTGCTGTCTTGAAATGAAAAGAAGGTAAACAGTATCGATGACCTTCTGTAGGTCTGATCTTCCATGAGATCTTGACATTATCATTTCTCAGCATCAGTGTGGTCGTCACAGCATCTGTGGTGTTCAATGAATACAGGCAAACTGACTTCAGCAGCCTAGTCAGAACTGCAAACTCGGTCGGTCATCAGCCACAGCACCCTCGTTAGCAGGGCTCAATTGGAATCGTCAGCGACAGGATAGTGTGCATGGCGCTCCACTCTGTAACCACGGAGGCCGGATCCTCCATTTCCACTGCCTCCTCCTTCCCTGGATGATGTGGATCGGCGTGACCTCGACCCGCTCCGACTGTGACCTCCACTGCTCTCGCTGGGTTCCTGCAGATAGGGGGGCACCATGGGGAGAAGGCCCAGCTGAGCAGCGATGGAGGAGGAGGGGAGATGGGTGGTGCGTGGACGACGCCTGGGATGGCCTGGGCGAGAGAGAGGCTGACTGACTTCCTGTTCCATCTCTCTCTCTGGTGGCTGCCATGGCACGCTGCCGGATACTGAAAACACAGCAACCGCCATCACATCTTTACTTTTATCGAAACTAGTGGTGAACAGGGCAGCAGCTGAGGGGAGGGGGGGGAACGGGGGAGGGAGAGGGGAAAGGTAACACTGTTATGTCATATGAAATGACAAAAGTGTTGGGATCAAATAAATGAAGAACTCTCTCTCTCTCTCTCTCTCTCTCTCTCTCTCTCTCTCTCTCTCACACACACACACACACACACACACACACACACATAAAATGCCCAAAGTGGAGTTGGGAAAACAAGTTTGTGTGTGTGTTAAAGATTGTCTCAAAAGCATGTTTACATGTACACAAACATACATAATAGTGATAAGTCTCCCCTTTCTTCCTTCACCATTCCATCCGCATCCCTCTCCCTCGCTCTTCTCAATTCTTTGCCCCCCCCCCCCCCCTCCTCTTTTTCTCTCTTTGCATCCTTCTTTCCTCTTTACAAAAGTAATTCAGAACTTTACTAAAAGTTAACACTTCAGAGCCAGTCTCACAGGAAAAGTTGGAAAACCAAGTTCATCATACATGCAACCAAACTGAATAAGAAAACTTACGCAGCCATCATCCTTTGCAACCCCAGGTCTTCCTCCCTCTCCTGGTCCTCCCTGTGTCGGGTTGAGGTCATGTCGTCCATGACCTCCATGACGTCCACTGGATCCAGGTCATGATCTTCCAGGTCTTGCTCTCCTCGCTCATCTCATACTGCATCAGACGCTCACGCTCTCGCCGGTCCTCGTTGTCCAGATACAGAAGCTGTGAGCGGGACAAAAAAAAAAATGATTTATGTACATACAGATCTGATGTAATGTGTGCTCTGCTCATGCCCTTGTGAATTAATTAAACTGAAAGAAGGAGGGAGTGTATTAACAACGAAAAGGGGGCGGGGGAGCGAGAAAGAAAAAGAAGACAAAAATCCATGGTCAATGGGGGAATCTATCTCCTGTTTTGCAAAGTGTTGATGCTGTATTTGTACCTGAAGAGTTTCTTTAAAGCTGGTCTGACTTTTTTTCTTTCTTTCTTTATTCTTCTTTCAAATATTAGTCCAGGTGCTGACTATGATTTTGAAATCGTTTTTAACCCTTCAAAATGGAACTGATTGTCCAGCTCTGACTGCAATAGGGTAAGTGAGTCACACATCTTGCAGCCCATGCAAATACCCGCACTAACGGCCACTTTTTCACCACAATGATACACCCCATCCCCACTCACCTGGTGCGCGGAGACAGGATCTTTTGAGGGTGACGTCATCCCTCTCCGACACCTCACCCAGGGAACTGATGCCTGACAGGAACTCCCCTTCCGATGTGGACTCGAACGTGCAGGACTTGAACAGCTCGTTGTCTTCTGCCGATGCCACGGAGTTGAACTGCTCCTCGTGATCCTGTAATCGTGACAAGTTCGCTTTATCAGTTGTTTGGTGTATAACTATAGCTCGGTTGTTTAACCATAACATCCATCTCAGATGACATAGCCGACGGGGATAAGTACCCTACAAGAATTGGGGACGGGGACTCATCTTGTACAGTGACAGTACCAATATCCAGGGGGGGTTTCTTAGGTTGGTGATCGAACTCTCGACATAATGCATGCGAACTTAGTGCTCTAAGCAGCTGACATATTCTGACGCTCCTGGTTAAATACCTTTCTTTTTTTATCGCTAAAGTCTTCATCTGTCTGTTTTTTGGTCTTTCCTAGGTCTAGGCTACATGTAAGTGCCTTCTTCATCCTCCTCCTTCTTTTCCTTTGTGCCTGCACGTGTACTTATATCATTACATCAGGGATGCATGGACAGTACTGTGTGTGTGTGTGTGTGTGTGTGTGTATGCGCGCGCGCGCGCACGCTTTTGTGTTCTTCACATATTCGCACATCGTCCTATAGGCACGTGTGTGTGTGTGCGTGCGTGCGTGCGTGTGTGTGTGTGTGTGTGTGTGCGCGCGCGTGTGTGCGTGTTTTCAACACGCTGTGCAGTTGCTTGTGCGTTAGTGCGGGCATTCAAATTGCCGTTTTCCTGATGTAATGTGGGTTCGTGTTACTGCAACCAGATGATATCACACACACACACACACACACACACACACACACACACACCGGCATCTTTCCAAGCAAAATTCACTCACTTAGCGTACTATCTATCTAGTTGCCTTCAGGTCAAGATTCTCACCTTCATTTCTTTGTGCAAGTTGAAGAGCTGTTCCACATCATTAGAACCCTTGGCTTTTGTGAAGGCGTCGTACAGTTTCTGCAGCTGGGTTCCGTGTTCACACACGTGGACAAACCGTGTGTTGATGAGTGCTTTCTGATCCCGGATTCTCTGCTGAAGGGCTTGGGTGAGAGCTTCCTGCGTTTTTTTTTTTTCGAGAAGCAGACGATATTCAATGAACGTTTCTTTGATTTCGTTGCGAAGTTGTCGTTCCTGGATGATGTCTAGCCGTTTGGAGGCGTTGGCGAGGGCGTCAGAGCGACCTTTCATGAGTTCTAGTGTCTGGGCACTTCTCCTCCATCTGAACGGGAACAGATTTCGTCAATCAAACAACTGGCCTGTTTGGCGGCTACCGTAGAGGTTTTCAAGAGCCAGGCTGTAAGATTTATTGAGAGAGGGTAATAATAGGTTTGAAAAAAAAAAAAAAGAGTCGAGTCAAAATAAATGAGAGTGAGATATAATGTTAGCCTGCGAATATTTTGCAGGAGCTTTTCTACGTGAAATCACTTGTCTGTTTTCTTATATTGCAAATACACGTGATTTATTCACGGAATTGGAAACGCTTTACTCTGGCCGATGTCAGTAACTTCAGAAAACTACAAAACGGACCATCACTAGTAAGGCTATTTTTTTCAGGCAGCAAGTGAGACCCGATAGACGCTTAAACCGATGTGTTCATATGACCTGAATATTCACGGTTACATAATTTATGACGTGACTGTGTCCCAGTTAGATATTTCTCTACCTAGTGCCACGAACGAAAAAAGGTAAATGTTCTTGAAACATATTTGATCTAATGTAATGCCCACCTCCTCCCGACCCCTCCCGCGATTGAAATCATCGTTTCTGTT
>JADBJO010006920.1:80000-123282 GCA_016801955.1 Conus betulinus
GAGCCAGTCGCCATGTTTGGCTGTAAACTTGGTCAGGAAACGTGCTTCAACATGCTATCGATACATAGGCGACAGATCGATTTTAGTATGAGGCAGCATGTCGTTGCCCTTGTATTTAATCTTTAACTAACGGGAGGAAACATCGGAATCGTGGGCGGTGTTTTCGTTTCTTTTTCAGTCTGCCTCAAATTCTCACATATTTTCACAGCGATCTGTGAATTGTTTACCTTCGCTACGCGGTTGAAAATATTTTCGAAAGGGAGATAATCGTATTGTTGCTCGCAGAAGCTTTAGGAATGACTGTTGCTGCTGACACGCTCTCCTAAGCTGGCTGACTAAGTGTTGCAGCGAAATGTGGAGTATTGAAGTGGAGCTGTGTAGTCTTCATAATCATATGAAAATGACGACACATGGATCAAAATGCTCGCGTGTAACACACACACACACACACACACACACACACACTCTCTCTCTCTCTCTCTCTCTCTCTGTGTCTGGATAGACGTTAGGCTGAAAAGAAACCCTTCCATTTTGGTTGGATTCTGCTACAGGAATCCATCTCAAAGAGTAAACTGGGTCGACAAATTTATTACAATGATGGATGCAGTCTCGCTAGAATCCAAGGAAATCATTTTACTTGGAGACTTTAACATAAAAGGAGTAAAAATCCCCAAAACGGGACACAAGACAATAACCTACCGTTGCTTTACAACTTTAACGACCAAGACTTTCTGCATGACTTGCTTAACTCAAATCTCTCTTCAGTTTTTGACATAACTGATCCAGATCTTGCTGTTGAATTTTGGATCAAAACATTTACAGAAATATATAATAAAACACGCCCCTCTAAAAACGATTAGAGTACGACATGATCCTAAACCGGCATGGTACACTAAAGAGTTACAGGAGGCAGGTTACCTTAGAGATCTGCTTAAACAACATGGCTATGAAGAAGAATCTAGAAAACTGAGAAATGCAATAAATTCACAGAAGCGCAGAGAAAAAACAAAATATTATCGAGAACTAATATCATCAAATCAGAACCCAAAATTAGTATGGAGAGCTATTAACGAGCTTACAAACAATAAATCTTCTCAAAATCAACTGTAATTAAAGACATCTCTGTCGAACAGCTAAACACGCACTTTTGCACTATAGCTAATAAAATTGTCACGACAGATTCCTCCAAATCAAACGATCTTCAAAAAACTGAAACAATATTGCCAAGATATAAAAACATCACGTCTGAACTTTATATTCCACCAATAACAGTCTTTTTGAAGTTTATCACTACCTACCTAACGCACCTAAAACAGTCAGGTACCTGCGGGGTGGATGGCCTAGACGGGGAAAATCCTCAAACTATCAGCTCCAGCAATTACAGATACATTAACATACGTCTTCATTTATGCATAGACAAAAATCATTTTCCCGACAGTTTCAAAAAAAGCAAAAGTCATTCCTATCCACAAGGCAGGTGACAACTCAGACCCTGCAAACTACAGACCAATCTCAATCATTTCCTCTATTTCCAAACCTTTGGAAAAAACACATGAACAAACACACACTACACCACCTTAATACATACCATTTGCTTCATCCAAGACAGTCCGGGTTTTCGACACAACCATTCATTCATGCCACACAGCCCTAATCACTTAGTTGATGACTGGCTAAATAGCATTAACAACAACAGATATTGTGGTGTCCTATTCATCGATTTCAAAAAAGCATTTGATGTGATAGACCATAACCTTCTTCTTAGAAAATTAAAATTGTATGGCTTATCCACAAAAACTCTTAAGTTTTTTTTCAATCATATCTCGCAAATAGGCACAATGTGTGAAAATCAATACAACTACTTCTTCATTTCAAACACTTTCCTATGGCGTCCCACAAGGCTCTATCCTGGGTCCCTTACTGTTCACAATTTACATCAATGATCTCTACCACTCCATATCACATCCGCATCATGTGAACTCTTTGCAGATGATACAACAATATACACAAATCATTCTGATGTTACTGTTCTTGCACAAACTTTACAAGAAAGTGCGAATGACCTCGTAAAATGGACTGAACTAAATCACATGTCGCTTCACCCTCAAAAAAAAACTAAATCCATGCTTATCACAACCAGGCAAAAAAGACAAAATCTCACTATTAAGTTTCCTCCTGTACATCTGAAAGATGAACCTGTTGAACAGGTAACATGCCTCAAAGTGCTAGGAATAACAATTGATAACAATATTAGTTGGCAAGCTCACATAAACTCACTGTGCAAAAAAGTTTCACAGAAAGTTTATCAACTCTCCAAAATCAAAACGCTTCCTCGACCTGCATTCACGCAAGCTCTTTTTTCAGTCTCATATTCAATCACACATAGACTATGGATCTACTCTATGGGACTGTGCTAGCGCTAACACCCTCAAACCATTACTAAGCCTACACAAGCGAGCACTCAAATTAGTCCTCCTAAAAAAACCAGTAGTCTTCTGGACTCGGACTATAAAAAGATTCAGGTTCTCCCCTTAAGTCTGAGATTAGAATACAACAAAGGGATCGTAATGCACAGGATTGTGTCTGGGAAGGCACACCCCACATTAGTTCACAGATTCCCGATAAATTCCTCAAGAACTCTACCTAAACTTCATGTCCCTGTTCCTAGAATTGACTTATTCAAATCCAGTTTAACATATTCAGGTTCCTGTCAATGGAACTCGCTCCCTGAATCAACCAAACAACACCAATGCATATCAACCTTCAAACACCATTATTTCAACCATCTCATCTGCCAGTATTTGCATACTCCGCCATAAATCCACCACCAACCACCACCCCCTCTCTTTACCTTATGTATGAGCCTGTCTAATTAGAAAGTGTTTTGTATTTGAAATGCACATCTTCTGTTTAGTAAGTAAGTATGTCTTATGTGAGTGTGTGTGTGTGTGTGTGTGTGTGTGTGTGTGTGTGTGTGTGTGTGTGTGTGTGTGTGTGTGTGTGTGTGTGTGTGTGTGTGTGTTTCCTACTATCTGTTGCCCTCTTGTCATTATGTCGTTATGCTTTTTTCATGCGACTCTCTCATGCTCTCTCTCTCTCTCTCTCTCTCTCTCTCTCTCTCTCTCTCTCTCTCTCTCTCTCTCTCTCTCTCTCTCTCTCTCTCTCTCTCTCTCTCTCATGATTCTCCTGTAATGACTTGATATATTATCTAGATGACATCCCCCACCCCTACCCGTGGGGTGACTGGGCTATCATTATGCCCCCCCCCGCCCCCCTCCATTTATGCTTTTTTTTCTTTTTTTCCCTGGTGCGTCAAAATCGATTGTCTTACATCTCCTTGTTGTTTTTTTTTTGATTGTTAGATTGTTTCCAAACATGCTCTTTCCCACACCCACTCTCGCCTCTCTCTCTCTCTCTCTCTATCGTCGTTCCCTGCACTCTCCTTTCGCTTATCTCTCTCTCTCTCTCTCTCTCTCTCTCTCTCTCTCTCTCTCTCTCTCTCTCTCTCTCTCTCTCTCTCTCTCTCTCTCTCTCGCACACAAGTGCCTTCAAGTACATCCTCTCCTTGTTCTCATCTTCTTATCATGATTTTGCTCATAATATATGTATTGTTTCATTATTTTTAGTCAGCTCTTTCGTGTGTTATATTGCACATGTTGTTAATGTATTTGTCTTTATCATGATCTTTCCATGAGTGGTTTCCGTTTCATGTATTCATTGATTCTCAGTTCTGTATCTCTCTCTGTCTTTCTCTGTCTCTGTCTCTCTGTCTCTCTCTCTCTCTCTCTTTTTTTTTTTTTTTTTCTCCCTCCAAACTCCATGTCATTTTACTAAATACCTTCTACGCATTTTCATGCTTTATGAAACAAATGATTATGTTGTTGTGCCCTTTTTTTTACTCTCTCTCCCTCTCTCTCTCTCTCTCTCTCTCTCTCTCTCTCTCTCTCTGCGCGAACGTGCGTGTGTGTGTTCCAAATTATGTACATACTTTGTCAAATTCATTTTACCTTCTGTTTTTATACATACTAATTTTTGTACGTTTTAGTACATTTCCATTTCAAATTATTACATTTTATGCTTAATTACTACCTTCAGTTTCTGTTGTTCCTTAATTCCTCTCTCTCTCTCTCTCTCTCTCTCTCTCTCTCTCTCTCTCTCTCTCTCTCTCTCTCTTTTTTTTTTTTTTTTTTTTTTTTTTTTTCCCCCCCCCCCCCCCCCCCCCCTCCCCAAATTCCATCTCACGTTGCTAAATACCTTCTACGTATTTTCATGTCTTACGAAAAATGATTACATATTTGTGACTTGCTCTCTCTCTCTCTCTCTCTCTCTCTCTCTCTCTCTCTCTCTCTCTCTCTCTCTCTCTCTCTCCCTCCTCTCTCTCTCTCTCTCTCTCTGTGCGTGCGTGTGCTTGTATGTGTGTGTTCAAATTAGGTATGTACTTTGTCACATTTCATTTTGCTGTTTGTTGTTATACATGCTAATTTTTGTACGTTGGGGTACATTTCCAGATATTTCCCAAGCTCAGCCCCCACCCCACCCCCACTCTCTCCTTCCCCTTCATTATTATTATTTTCATTTATTTATTTAATTTTATTTGTTTGTTTATTATTGTTTTTTTTTTTTTTTTTTTTTTTTAATGTTCATTTTCTCTTCTTTTCAATCGATGTTCCATTATGATTGCATGACCGCCTTGGCAAGATACATCTCATTTTAAAGTCAGTCTTGACATACACCATGCCATGCTATCGACTGACTGAACCGCAGTTCTGGATCACAGAAATTCCTTCTACTATACCCACAGATTTATCAGTCAGAACAAAGAAAAAAAGGCTTAGCTCACTCTGGACCTCATGTGTGTGAGCTCACTGCCGACGTTTTTCATTAAAAAAAAATAAAATAAAATAAAAACATTTCAAGAAACGTCGATATAAATATTTTGTGTTGGAATACTTTGATAAGTTAAAACCAAAATAAAGAAAGAAAGAATAAACAAACAAACAAATAAATAAATAAATCTACCTTAAAACCAAAGAAAGAAAGAAACAAACAAACAAAACAAATAAATAAATAAATCTCGCACATACGGTGAACTCGGTGTCTTTAGATGCACATTGAATACACTATACCCATTCCGTTCAAGACCCCTAAGCTCCGCTTCCTCCCACCAACACCTTTTCTCATCTTCCCAGCCCCACCTCTAACCACTCTCTCTCTCTCTCTCTCTCTCTCTCTCTCTCTCTCTCTCTCTCTCTCTCTCTCTCTCTCATCGCCTCGCTCTCTCTCTCTCTCTGCTTACTTCCTAAATACTCTTATTCCTTGACCACCCCAACACACCGTTATCACATTAATACAGATGTCTATCGGAACTACAATTACACGTGTTCTTATGTCGATTTCTCAGTATGAATGTCACGTCTTGATGTGTGCATGACAAGAGCGGATTGTAAGACTAGGCCTCGGCTTATGATCATAATCCCTGAGTATTAAAGATCATTGTGCGTGTGTGCCTCTGTAGTGTGTGTGTGTGTGTGTGAGCGCGCGCGCGCGCGCGCACGTGTGTGTGTGTGTGTGTGTGTGTGTGTGTTCATTCGCGTGCATTTGTGGGTATGGCGCGTGCATGCATTCGTGCATGTGTGAACGTGCATGCTCATGTGTGTGTGTGTGTGTGTGTGTGTGTGTGTGTGTGTGTGTGTGTGTGTGTGTGTGTGTGTGTGTGTGTGTGTGTTCTCGATTGACTGAATGCATGCACATGTGTCACACACTGACGTTGGATCTGTATGTGTATCCTTAGAATTGTTGCATAAATAAACCATTGTATGCACTTGGATTGCAGACTGACTTTCTTTCTGAACGTGCTTGCATCGCACACTGAAGCTGCATATGTATTCTCATTACAGGCTGGCTTATAAGAGTGTGGGCACAGTCTACGTGTGTGAAAATGTTGCTCCTATCAGACTTGGCCTCAGCAGTCTCAGACGGGAGAAATAGTTACAGTGAGGCACGTATAAAAGCCAAAACAAAACACATCAATACCCCTCCATTCACACACACACACACACACACACACACACACACACACACACACACACACGCACGCATGCACACACGCACACGCGCGCGCGCGCGCGCATACACACACACACACACACACACACACACACACACACACACACACACACACACACACACACACACACACACACACACTGAGACTGAAGTAACTCATTTACACAACATGACAGGGTTTCAGTACATTTTCTGTAACATGTTAGCTGTTACTACAGTGGATCTACCCTGTTTGTTTGTTGAACATTTATCGAGTTTAGTTCTCTTTCGACAGAATGTTCATATACGAGATGGCTTCAGGCAGTAGTGTCTGGCATTCAAGATCGACAATGATTGATAAGACAGAGTAATTACTGAAGTGGGTCGACTCAAAGGTGTTTGTCAGGTAAACATTGGCCATATAACTATCATGTCGTTAGCAGAGCGGCTGTCTTCTGCTTGATGTGTTTTGACAACGTGTTCATCACATTCTATCTGTTTGAAAGTCCCCCCCCCCCCCCCCCCCCCCCCCCCCCCCCCGCCCCCCCCCCCCCACCCTCCCTCTTTTCCACATGCTCTGCAAGACACAAGAAACAACGGATGAAAATAAATGGAGTGTGATTATTTTGTGGAAGCGAGGCGGTTGATAGATTGATAGGCTTGCATGTCACTTCTAAATCCTTGCTGACATCGGAGTCACGTTTCAAACAAGCAAGGCTCCACGAATTCTTGCTACATTGGCGGCGAGTGGCAGCGTTTCATGGCATACTCAACCAGCGAGCTGCAAGACAACATTGTGACACTGGTACGGAATTGGTGAGGCAATTGGAGCACTCTCGAATGCGAGCGAAAGTCGCCGACAATTCTATTGTCTTCTAATCAGCGCTCAAATGGTGGTAACGCTCTGGCACCGTGACCGGTGCATATAAACGAGAACATTGGCTCTTCAACAAGAAGAAGGGTAAAGAACTTCAAGAAGTAGCCATGTGGTACACTGAACTTTTTCTCAGTTTTTCTTCCTGTTTCTTCGCTCCTCTTGTCTCTTGTCACTTTCCTTCCCGAGAGTACTGGCTGGTACATCTCGAATTTTTGCGACTGTGAAAGCCGCCTCGCGCTAATCTAGTCATTCACGAATTTTTGCAATTAAGAAACCAGCAGGTCACCTCAGGTCGGATTTGGCTCATGTATCGTCTGTGTATAGAAATCCTTACAACAAAGTGAAACGATCGGTGGCAGTTTGTTCTGAAATGATTGGTGGGGAAAGGGCGGACTGATGGTTGCATCTGTATCGTTTTGTTCCGAGAGAATGCGACGCTCAAAACTCGTCTGTCAAAAATGTTTTGGTGTGCAATTTCAATCAACAGCAAAGAATAAATCTCAAAATCGACACGGTTGCCAAGTACAGCGTACTACCTTTGAACCAGTTCAGACAAGTAAAGGCCAAAGGAAGTGATCAACAAGACAAAAGCTGTGAACCTGGGTGGCCTATGGTGGAGAACGATTCTCAACATTAGGCGCAATGGACCTTCGATGCACAATCGGCGAAGTGGTTAGTTTTCATGTCATTGACAGGCAAGCTGCACCTATTCTTGGTCTGAATGATTCTCTGCGGTTAAAACTCGTTGAGCTAGACAAGAACGTCCATGAAGACGAAACAGATGCAGACGGTGATTTCAGAGAAGGGATTCTGCAGGACTTTGCTGACTTATTCGATGACCAGCTGGGAACACTCCCTTCCACGTATGTCATGAGAATCGACCCCAGTAAACCCTCTGTCATAAAGCCTGCTAGAAAAATTCGCCAAGCCATGGAGAAGAAGGTCAAGGAGGTTAGCATAGTGCAGAAAGGTGCGATCATCCCAGAAACTGAGCCAAACTAAATGGGTATCCCAAACGGTTGCAGCCGAAAAGCAAAATGGTGACATCAGAAGTTGCCCGGACCCCCAGGGACCTGAACAAAGCTCTTCAAAGACCGCACATCCCGATGCTCACAGCTGATGATGCAGCCTCAAGGATTTGACATGCAAAAGTGTTCTCAACACTCGATGCAAAGGCTGGATTCTGCCAGATCAGAATGAACAGGGAGTCGTCCTGCAAAACCACATTCAGCACACCATTTGGCAGGTACAGGTTCTTTCGCATGTCTTTTAGAACAAACACTACCAGCGAAGTCTTTCAGCAAGCTCTCGAACGACTGTTTCAAGGCTATCCATGCGCCATCATCATTGATGACATCCTGATTTGGGGCTCCACCATCGAGGAGCATAATGCAAATCTGCTTTAAGCAAATTTATTTTACACTTTACAATCACGTAGCTTTACAAAAATGTGAAAATTTGAACATCAACAAGCTAATGCAAATCTCAAGAAAGTCCTCAATCGAGCACAAGAAATAGGGTTGAAGCTAAATCTTATGGGACACAAGTTCGCGGCAGGATTGAAACCCGACCCAACAAAGACTGAAGCAATTAAAGCCATGCCAGCACTAGAAAATCAAGCAGCTCTCCAGAGATTTTTGAGAATGACGAATTACCTGAGCAACTTCATCAAGAACTATAGCGAGAAAACTGCATCCTCCGGAAGCTTCTCGGAAAAGACAATTTGGTATTGGACTGATATGCTTTTGAAAAGCTGAAGGATGATCTCGCAAGCCCACCTGTTCTGAGGTATTTTGATCCTGCAAAATCTGTTGCCTTGTCGGTCGACTCATCAAAAAATGACCTTGGGACAATTTGCCTACAGGACGATGCTCCGGTTGCATACACCACAAGACCCCTTTCCGATGCTGAAACCCAGTATGCTCAGATTGAGAAGGAGCTACTAGCCGCTGTTTTTTGCCGACAAGAAGATCCCCGATTTCGTGTATGGACGGAGAGTAACAATTCAGACCGATCACAAACCCTTGATCTCTGTTGTGAAGAAACCTCTTTATGCTGCCCCTGTACGACTACAAAGGATGCTGCTCCAGCTTCAGAGATACAACCTGGAGTTTGTCTATAAGAAGGGGGAAGAACTGTCCCTTGCAAACACACTTTCAAAAGCATTCCTGGTGAATCTCCAGAAGATGTGGATTTCGACTACGATGTCATAACAGTCCGGTCCATTTCCCCTTTCAGAATTACTGAGCTTCAGCAGGAAACACTTGCAGATCCTGACTTGCAAAAACTCGCGAAAGTAATCAAAAATGGATGGCCAGACCATGCACGTGGTGTACGAAAAGCATCAAGCCTTTCTTCCCATTCCGAGATGAGCTGCTGATTTAAAATGACATTATACTGAAAGGACAAAGAGCAGTAGTCACCCAAGTCTCTGCAGTCAACCTACATCATCATCCTTCATAAAGGCCACATGGGTCCAGAGCACGAAGAAATTGGGCAGTGATGTTGTCTTCTGGCTGAACATGCTCCAGGACATTGAGAATGCAGTCTCTCAGTGTTCTGCGTGTTCTGCGGGGTTAAAAAAAAATCACCAGCAGAAACAGCCACTCATAAATCATCCAGTGCCTGACCTTCCCTGGGCCAGTCTCTCAGCAGACATCTTTGAGTGGGACAACCATTAGTACTTGGTAGCAGTGGACTCATTCTCTGGCTGGTTTGAATTTGAGCTGCTCTCCAACGTGTCTTCGTGGTCAGTGATCAACAAGAAAAAAAAAAAAAAACTCTTTGCCATCCATGGCATTTCAGAAAAACTCTCCACTGATAATGGCACACAGTTCAGCTGTGAATTCGAACTGTTGCCAGACAGTGAAACTTCACTCATGTCACGCGTAGTCCACACTACTCCAAATCCAATGGACTGGCATAAAATGCTGTCAAGCAGGTCAAACAACTGCTGGAAAAAAAAAAAGCAAGACAGATCACTCTGATGTCATGCTCGGCCTCTCTACAACCTAAGAAATACACCCAGGGATGGTATAGGCTCACCTGCTCAGCATGTACCGTCCAGGAGGACCCGCACAACACTCCCGACCTCTTCAAAGCTGCTCAAACCCAAGTCGCTGAATACAGCAAAGGTGTTCTTGCAGCTGAAGAAAGCTTGTCAGCAACAAAAGTAATCCCCTAATAAGACTGTGAGGGATTTAAGACCGTTGAACCCTGGTGAAGTCGTCAGAATGCAGACGGACAAAAGGCTTCCAACGCCTCGCTATAGTCAAAGCTCCTCGCAATGCTCCCAAATCTTACGTGGTTACCGCAAAATGAAACGGACTATGTACACAATGTCACTTGATCCCGGTACACAATGTCACTTGATCAACGTCACTTGATCCGGTCAATGAGCCCAAGCCATGCAACTCACAGCCAAGCTGTCACCTTTCTACATATGTGCCAGGCCCGCAGATCTATGGAGAGAAGCAGTCACCCATCATGACTTAGCACTATCAGGCAGCGGCCAGTCCATCACCTGATTATTCCCCTTTCCAAACCTGCCAGCTGCCTCTTCCCCCACACTCGCTCCCCCATACCCCAACCTTTGCAAGCAATCAACGCACCCACATCAGCCCATTTCCCGAGTGGCAGCGGCTCTTTACCAGCACTGAGGTTTAGGGCCAGGCAAACTCGTTACCAACATGGACCAAACGGACGGACCAGACCCCAGCTATGCCACAGCCACTTGTGACCCGTAGAGTTGTGAAGCCAAATCCAAATATGTTGACTATAGAACAGAAGCAATTTGCAGAAAAGCTGAACGATTTTTACTGTAGATTTGATGATAAAGATTTTAGTAAAGAATTAAAGGAAGTGAAGGAAGAACTCCAAAGCAATGTTTAAAAACGATGTTGATGGAAGTGATTCTGTTGTGATTGAGGAAAATGATGTTCAGTTGTTTTTCAAACGTTTAAATGTGAGAAAGGCAATGGGCCCTGATAATATCTGTGGAAAATTGTTGAAGGTGTGTGCTTCTCAGCTCTCCTATGTTTACAGTCGTTTGTTTACCTGGTCACTTAGAGAATGTATAATTCCTGTTTTATGGAAAAATGCCACTGTATGTCCTGTTCCCAAAGTTGCCCTCACATCTGTTGCAATGAAATGTCTTGAAAGAATTGTCCTCAGTTATGTTTTAAAAGATACTACACAGTACCAAGACCCGTTTCAGTTCGCATACCAACAGAACAGATCAACAGATGATGCCACACTCACACTTCTCCATCATGCTTTTTCACACCTCGAAAAACCTGCCTCCTTTGTACGCATTCTCTTTATTGATTTCTCATCAGCATTCAACACCATACAACCACATCTGATGGCAAAGAAACTCATTAACATAAATGTGGGTAACAAGCTCATTCTTTGGATAATTGATTTTCTTACACAGAGGACACAGTCTGTTCGATATCAAAGTGTTGTTTCGTCTTCCAGAGTCATTTCAACTGGCGCACCCCAGGGTACTGTTTTTATCACCAGTGCTTTTTACTCTGTACACAAATGATTGTTCAGGAAGTGATTCAACTTTGTACATTAAATATTCAGATGACTCAGCACTTGTGGATCTTTCCAACTCTGATTCTGTTTACTTCAAGGAGGTTCAAAGATTTGTTGACTGGTGCGATCATAACTATCTTGATCTGAATGTAACAAAAAACGAAAGAAATGTTGATTGATTTTAGAAAGAATCCAAAAGCTGTACCACCACTTTTTATCAAAGGTGCTGAAGTAGAACGTGTTGAATCATACAAATATTTAGGAACTTTTATAGATAATAAGCTGAATTTTAAATCCCATGTTGAGTATGTCCACAAAAAATGTCAAACCAGATTATATTGTCTTCGCAAGCTGCGATCATTTCATGTGAATACTGACATTCTTCGGACATTTTATCATGCTTCTTGGAATCTGTTCTAACTTTCTCATTTATGTGTTGGTATGGTGGGTTGACTGTGAAGAGCAGAAATGTGCTTGAGAAAGTGGTGAACGTGGGAGGAAAAAATCGTTGGTGAGAGACAAAAAGTCTGAGTGAGCTATACAGGTGCCGTGTTAGTTGTAAAGCGAAGAAGATTACGTGTGACCAGACCCACGTTCTTGCAAATCAGTATGACCTTCTTCAGTCAGGACGAAGATATATCGATCGGTTAATGCAGAAGTGTCAGATTTAAACAAAGTTTATTCCCCTGTCCATTGATTTCATGAACCGAGAAGATGTTTAATTGAAATCCAAATTCCTCTATATGAATGTATCTTTTCTAAAAAAAAAAAAAAAAAAAGATAAAAAAAAAAGAAAGAAAGAAAGAAAAAAAGAAAAAAAATTAAAAAGGGATGATAATTGTTTCTTAGCTGAACCAAAAGACTAGTGAAATCAAACATTTGGTCATAGGACTTTTTGTTTGTTGGTTTTCACAAACAATTTATGAACTTCAATATTGGGATTTGAAGTTTTTATATTAGCTTATTACTTTGTTGTTCAGTCTGTATCTTTTGAGGGGGAGAATGTAGATAATTATTTTGTATTTGATTCCGGTTGCCAGGCGCACTAGTCAGCTTTGCAACATGCGAACAGGAATAAACTATCTCCATCAAAGAATGAATGTTCACAGGTGCTTTTTTTAATGTCAAGATTGTTTTGGTTCATTTTGTATTTGTGCCTCACACACCGGAAATGACAGCTCGCGTATGCATTAAGATGGAAACAAGGGAAGGCAGCCGAAAAAACTTCCGGGTGCATGATCCCAACCTTACCTCTCATCTGATTCTTACGCTGACCAAATCAAGGTCTGGTCCAAACCCTATCCGTAAAAAAATGAAAAGTTATGAAAGCCCCTCGGAAGACTGTGCTGACTGTATGGATCGAGGGGGGTAGAGTTGTATTCTCTTTTCTCGGTCAGTAAGGAAAGAACTTCCACCAATGGTCACACCTTTTCGACTGACCACAACCGGTGCTTTGTTTACACATGATGGTGGTAGCACTGCACAGTACACGCGTGAGTGTTGTTTGTTAACCATTTGCTACCAGTAAGCATCAGTTCTGGAAACATATTCGTTGACAGGTAAGTGCAAAAATATTTGTCAACTGCTCTTCAGTAAACGCAACGTAACACTAACATTACGGATGTTTAACACTCGGTCTGATGACGCCTGTCTGTTTACCTGTGTAGACACTTTACAGGACACGCTGCTTTGTCATTGTTCAAACCTTGAACTTGAACTATAACGATGTTTGAGGTCTTCAATGAAGTCCTTTCGGTAAATAATTCCATAATTTGTGTAATGATTAACAAGTTACAAGTGTTTTTCATTTTAAAAAAAGTTGGCAAGTTTAGGTTTCTATTTAACTAAAGCTTTTACTGTTTTCATAGGAAGAAGTTTTCTTGTTGATGAATTTAATTCAAAGTCATCATGAATGTGAGTGATTTTGGCATCACAATAACTATGAAGAATTTTGAAACACAATGAAAGTCTCTGACAGCCTTGATATAAAGCTGTACATAGTGCTTGTTTCAGTGATTTTAACGCACAGTCACACATGCTCACAAGACATTTAAATACACACACACACACACACACACACACACACACACACTCAGATTCATGAAATGCACACACACATATGCACCAACACATGCACACACACACAGTGACACATACAGTGAGACACACACGCACACAGAGAGAGGGACACACACACACATGCATGCGTGCGCAAGCACACACACACATGCACGCATGCACGCGAGCTGCAAAAAAAAAAGGTGCAAGGCAAGACAGGGAATCTATAGAAATAGAAATAAACATCCCTTTATCCGTTACCGAAGGTATCATTTACTGGAACTAGCATCATGGAACAAAGTTTCAAAATCTCTTCATTGGAAGGAGAGATTTTCCAGTATTTTTATGAATTCCGATGGTTTGGCAAACAAAATAGCTGTGAATTATAGTAACTTTTTACAATTCAAACACATTACTTTGCTGTCTTATAGGATAAAGCTTAATGCCTTTAAAACAGAATTCAGCAAGAATGTTAAATGTCTCTGCAGTTAACAGATTTCAAACCAACACATTCTTCTGGAATACCAGCGATTGAGACTTATTTTACTGGCTGTTTCTGAAAGTTCTCTTGAAAAGTATACTTGAGAATTTTAGATGATGTTTGATTTTGTGAACTGTTTGCTAATCAGTCCAATGGGACATTTGTTTTAGTTTGTGTTACGATCCAAAATGGTTATTTAAAGCTATTTTTCCCATTCCTTTCTTTTTTTAGTACTTTTATGTAAAGATTTTTTTTTATATGATTGCAAGATAACCCATCCACCCACCTCCTCCTCATGCTTCCCCTCTCCACACCCATTCTCTTCATCTAATATCACTTGGTGTGGAAAGACATTAAATTGAAAACAACGACAAAAACACTACCACCACCACCACAAACAACAACAACAACAACGAAAAAACCCCCCCCCCACAACCACCACAAACAACAACAACAACAACAACAGCAACAGCAACACACACGCACGCACATACACACACATATTTATGATATATATCAGTGTTTCTTTTGTTCGCAGATTTGGAGAAGATTTGAAGATGTTCTACTCAGTGTTTGTGGGTCGCATACCCATGAGGCTACCAAGGTCAGTTTGAGTTATTTTGTGTGTGTGTGTGTGTGTGTGTGTGTGTGTGTGTGTGTGGGTGTGTGTGTGTGTGTTTCACTTGGAAGATGGAGACAGTCTGAAAGGGTAGCATTTGTTTACTTATTAATTGCAACATTCATTTCTTTTTTCCCTGGAATTGATCTGTTTATTTTTCATTTATGATTTTGTCCTTGCGTTGATATTGAGGTGGAAATGTAAATGTATTTCTTTATTTATTGCCATCATGACTGTTCTCATCATGTAATTATATAATTAATATCATCGGTATAGATTTGTCATAGTTTTATTTTTTATGAACTCTAATAGTTTTGATATTTAGTGTATCTGTGGTGATTATCCTGATTCTCTTTTGAACACCTTGACAGTATAAAACATTGTGAAATGCTATGTAAAACAACCTGACACTATCTAATGCATCCAAAAACTACTAAAGAGCCTTGTGCAAAGCCAGTAAAACTGCAAAGCTAATAAAACTGAAAGTCGAACTTCTATTTTCAGGTTTTGTTATTATTGATAGTAATGCATATCCACCATTTTTTTTTTTTTTTTTTAACTGAATGAACTGGGTCTTAGTTGAATCACTAAGTAAAATGTTCAAGTTGATTTATGTTTGAGGGGGAGAGGGGTGGTGGTTGGGATAGAAAAGAAAGTTCATCAATTTTAGTGAAAATATTATGGTGGCTTGGAGAAGACTGGTCATGTCATTATGTATTCCAGCTAAGCACCATCGGTAAAGGTGACCAACACCACATTGATATCAAAATGCAGCACATCTGCAAAGCTGCTTTTTTTTAGAGTTTCACTGCACCTTAAGTTTTTTGTGGGGGGGTGCTGAAGAGTCAGACATACCTGTAGTCTTGGACAGCTGTTGTTCATGGCCATGATTGCTGACTGTTGCAGGAAGAGCTGGTGAACTTGTTCTCTGCTCACAAGCCAAAAGAAGCAGTGATCTTGAAAAAAGAGGGTTCTGCTGTCTACTCCTATGGGTAAGGCAGGCACCTCCTGTTCATGGAAGCTGAAGTTATACTGCTGTTTGGTACAAGAAAACACAATGTACATCACTACATGTTTGATGATTCAGTGTGCTGACTACGGAAGATTTGTGCATAGCCTGTTTAGATACCCCACTTCAAGGGTTTTTTCTTTCTTTCTTTTCTTTTCGAATGATGCATACGTTGAGCGATGTAAGTCAGTGAGATGCATGTGTGTTGAGAAGGAAGTCTAAGTCTTCTATAATCAGTTTGTTTTGAAAACAGGTGTTTATACATTTATATTTATGCAAGCCAGAGCTAGAAATTTTTTTTTGAAATGTGGATTTGTTGTGTCCAGCATTACAAACCAGTGAACAGCAATAGCATGTATGCTGGATTTAATTTTCAGGTATTCACATGTAGAAAAAAAAATAGCCCTTGATGTTTTGATTAAAAGGAACAAAAACCCACTCCAATTCTATGTAAACACACGGATTTAACATAACTTATAGTGTATTATAGTAGGTACTCAGATTACTTGTGTCTCAAATTTTTTTTTCAGATTAAAGACAATTAGTTAAATTTGTTATAACCGGAGATGAGGTTTCCTTGCTGTTTTCTGCACTCTGCTTTACACATGCCAGGAACCACATACTCTAGCTGATGTGTGTAGTACTGCAGTATGAGGACCCTATGTTTTTTGGTTTTTTTTTTTTTCAAAATTTGATTTGCACTGTTCAATGCATTCTGCCTTAATAAGGTCCTGAGGCCAATAGCGGCCCAGTAGGCCCACCTGCAAGTAAAGTATATTAGTTCACTGCTACTGACCATTTTTTTTTCTTTTCAGTCAGTCATTTGTTGTCCATCAGTTTTTTTGATTGTCCTGTTCCAAACCCATCTTGGAAAAGCGGCTGTTAAGTCTTGTTTCCCATGACGTCATTTGATAGAGTTTTCTGAAGTTAGTGAGGGTGTATACAGTGTGTCTGGTCCATGTTTCTATTATAATACTGAATTGTGGAATAACTTGAAGACAGGACTACAGCACAAACATGACACTGATTTTGAGTTCTAAAATATCTAAACCAAAAAAAAACAACAACAAAAAAGATAAATGTGAGATGAGAATGATCAGAATTTTAAAAAGTAATCATTTCATGAAAAAGTATTTAATCCTTAGCATATTGTGAGCTGAGGAATGAAAATAAAATCGAAAAAGAAAAAGTGAAATTTGTGGTGAGAAAAATGGGTAGCAAGCTCCAGTATTGGCCAGATATGTACATTTTTTTTTAGTACACCTTCAACCAGTTCTTTTGCATAGGGTGTGAAAATGTTCTCAGCTCAAATCCTCGGTACCCATTAACTTCTGAATTTGGACTCAAGAGAAGGTTTGTATCTATATCATATGTATAAACTTTTAATATTCATGCAAACTTTTCGACTTGATTTTGCCAGCAGTCTGTAGGGACGGTTTTTATATGCAACAGGTTTGTTCGCTTTGACAATCCTGAGGCTGCGGTTGACATCGTCAAAGAGGGAGACTGGAAGCTGCATGGTTGTACCCTGATGGTGGAGTTTACCAGGGAAACCAAGGAAGCCTTGCGACAGACTATTACCCGTGAGTGATGCCAGGTGTTCAAAGTTAAATGTCACAAGCTGCTTTGTTTTCATATCTGTCTGTGATTGCGACATTGCAGGACTTTTTATGATTAAGAGAGGAGATAGGAGGAGGAGAAGAGGCATATCATGAAGAAGTCTTTTTCTTCTACCTGATGTAATATTTACCCCTACAGCGTTCACTAAAGATTTAATGAAAAGTCTCCAGAAGAGGGTGTTAATAGGCAGTCATACACTGCACAGCATGCTACAGTATACTACAGTGACTGAAGGGTGTATTATAATGATTGTTTTGTCAGTCTTAAGTAGATTTACACTATCTAGGTATATTTGCACTTGTCTTTGTGAAGCTGTTAATAATATCCTTTGCAAACTTTGAGGGAATTCATACATGTTATGTGATATCAAAGATTTGTTTTATGTAAGATCCTTGTAAAACATTTTAATGGAAATACTGCCAACTTTTACACTCACCTTGCATATATACTTTCTCTCTCTCTCTCTCTCTCTCTCTCTCTCTCTCTCTGAATTTAACTGTAAACTTTGATTAAAAACTAAAATAATTGTTTTTAGGAAGGGGGATTATTTATGTAAAGCTGAACAGTGGTATTACAAAAGGAGAGAAGTGGAAGTCGTTAACAGCTATAAATATCTTGGTTTCGCTCTCAGTACTACTAGGATGGCTTTTTACGCCACATTAGATGAATATGTTAGACGAGCAAAACAAAAAGTTACTGACTTTTTAAAATGATGTGGGTTATAGGTAACATGGATATGTCAATATTCTTTAAATTGTTTGATTGCCAAGTAAAACCCATGTTATTGTATGCTGTTGAGCTTTGGGGCTTAACAAAATGTAAGTCTATAGAAGCAGTTCATTTGTTCGCTTGTAAACAATTACTGGGTGTGAGTGCCAAAAGCCCGAATTCCATGATATATTGTGAAACCGGTCGATAATCCTTTGTGTATGACAGTACTTTGAAATCCATTAAATACTGGTTCAAACTGCAAAATATGGCAAGTGACAGATTTCCAAAGCAAGCCCACTTGATGATTCCGAATAAGATTCCGGAGTTTACCCATGCATACATGCCTACCCGTACAGAACTTCCATATTTTCTACGGCAAATTAACAAAAAAAATGAAGTAGCTATGGCAATCAGGAAATTTATTTTTCGTTACAGTAAAAAGATTTTTCAACAAAATTTACTTGAAACGATCGCGATTTGAAGCAGATGATGCTTTTGAAAGCAGAATCTGAACAAATTCATTTTTAGGGGTAGGCATGTATGCCCGTGGTCATTTCAGTCGTCATAACTGGCAATCATATTAAAAGATGTTTTGATATTATTTTTTTTGTTTTTTTGAGATTTGGATAAATGGAGGGGTTGGAAATGAAGTGATGGTCTTGAAGGAACTAAAACAACGGATGTTGGGTTGCTATAAGCAAGATTGGAATGCAAAAGCTTCTCAGAGCGACCATTTTTCAAAATACAGATGATTTAAATCTACATTCAACACAGACAAATATTTGTCAGTTATCACAAGAAGTAAATTTCGGTATGCTCTTTCGAGATTTCGTTTGGGACTATGCAATGTAAAAATTAATAACAGATATGACGAACAACCAAATGACTGTCCATTTTGTAATAAAATTGAAAACCAATTTCATTTCTTGTTTAAATGTCTAAAGTACTCATATTTGCGAGAAAAATATATTTATCAAGATTCTATTCCTATCCAAATGGCGATTGTTTAGCATATTTCATGCAATCTGAAAACATGATGATCCTTAGAAATTTGGCAATGTATATATTTTATACACTGAAAACTAGACATGAACTTATGAACAGAAACTAGATATATGAATATGAGTTATGATTTGTTTCAAACCCAAGTGAAAATATTTTTATCTTGGTTTGTTTTCCTTGAATTATTTCTCCTTGTAATTGTTTGCTTATATATATGTGTTTCTGGAAAGAAATTACTTCCTTTTGCTGATGACTCGTAACCATTTTCATTTCATTCTCAGCAAACGTGTACCCATTGTATACATGTCAGTGGCCTTACAATTAAAAATTTCAGAGCTCTCTCTCTCTCTCTCTCTCTCTCTCTCTCTATCTCTCTCTCTCTCTCTCTCTCTCTCTCAAAGAGAAACGCATGCACACACACACACACACACACACACACACACACACTCACACACAAACAAACAAACATGCATATGTTTGTGTATACTTTATGTTCCACTCGTAATTGTCATCAAGGGTAGTGAGATTCTGCACACATACGTTCACATGCACACACCAAAGTATCGCCCTGGAAGATGTCCTGTATTATGTTATTCACAGCCAGTTCCCGCAAGTCTGCAGCAGTGGAAAAGGACAACATGGTGCGGTCCAAGTTGAAGGAAGCCTGCAAGCTAATCAACAAGGAAGTGGACATCATTAATGGTCAGTCACAAATGCACAGTGTCAATTTCCTGTTCAGTGGAACATTAAAAATATGTCAAATGTCTTTTCACCAGAAATTTTATGGAAAGATGAAGTGTCACTGTGATTGTCAAAAAACACAAGCTTGAGAGCAAACTGGCATGCACATACAAATCACAGTAAAATCTGTCCTTGGACTTGAATAGACCGTCTGTGTGTTGCGCACATTTTATTTTCACAGTTTGTTACTCAGTACAGATTTCATCTTAAGACACTTGCCCCTATCGCCCCATTGATTGTAATCAGACCTGTTTACCCATACGATTTCGCCGTATTTTGTACGCGTCATTGACAGAAATACGATAAATACGGCAAATGGGAAAAAATACGGCGAAAAAAAATCCGACTATAGTCATACTGTACACTGCATTTTCCAAGGAACAGTATATTGACAGAGCTGCCGTGTGTATTCTCACTTCTCTTCCCGCGACCTCTTATGTCAATATTTTTGATTGGCCAAAAGAGTACCGGTAGTAGTTCTCGCGGCTTGAGATTTCGCGTGGTTTCAGTGTCGCCATTTTGTGTTCTCTGAGGTGCATTGACCGGTACTAAGCCTAGCTGCAAGAATAGCCACGAAAATGTCTAAACGACCCTCTGCTGAAGTTGACGGTCCTCAAAAAAAAAAAAGAGAGCAAGGATTTCTGGACAGGTATTGCCAGATACCAGGAATAGCTCCATCCAGGTTGGGGAAATCGTATATGTACTGCAAATATTGCAACAAAGACATTTCGATCGCCTCTTATGGACAGTTTGATATCACTCGTCACTGTGAAACAAAAGGTCACATTCGGAAAGTTGAGCTTTTGAAAGTTGCTGCTTCAACTCCGAGCATCGCGAACTTCATGCCATCCAAGAGTTCGACGGCGACGCCCCATCAGCTGGCTGTGGTAAAAGCCGAGACAATGTTCTCGGAACTGATCGTGAAAATGAACTTGCCGCTATCTGCTGCAGACATGGTTTCAAAGGTCGTGAGGAGTGCCTTTCCAGACTCTCAAAATCGCCGCGAGCTATGGTTGTTGTCGTGGAAAAAACCAAAAACTAGTGGAACACCTGGCTTCAACAATTAAATTGACACTTAGGGAGAAAATGAAAGCTGGGCCATTCTGTGTGAGCACTGATGGCTCAAACGAACAAAGGGAAAAAAAACAGTATCCTGTCGTTATCACCACCATTGGTGATGCTGGTGTGAGCACCGATCTTCTGTCTGTGCCTGTGCTCGACTTGGATCATACATCAACAGGTTGGTGTATTATTTTTTAATCATTTATTAAAATCAGGTTGCTCGCTCTCTCTCTCTCTCTCTCTCTCTCTCTCTCTCTCTCTCTCTCTCTCTCTCTCTCTCTCTCAATTTATTTCAATCTATCCAGTTGTAATCAAATGAAAACATTACCATATCATTTGCGAAATATATAGCAGAAGGCTGTGATTTTCAGAGAAAGAACATCACAAATAATCTGTTGAGTTAAAATTTTGCGACTATACATGAATCCATATCCAGCACCTATTCTGTATTTTTCATGGCCTGATGGTCGAAGGAAATTGATTAGAGGTGCGCGAAGGTAGGTGTGTGTGTGAGTGTGTGTGTGTGTGTGTGTGTGTGTGCGTGCGTGCGTGCGTGCGTGCGTGCGTGCGTGCGTGCGTGCGTGCGTGCGTGTGTGTGAGAGAGAGAGAGTGTGTGTGTGTGTGTGTGTGCTGTGTGTGGGCGCGTGCTTGCGCCAGCGTGCAAGTATGGGCAAATTTGTGTGCCTGTGTATGCACGATGTGTGTTCAAGATATGTGTGCTAGGGAGAAGGATATTGTTCACTTTCGTATGTGTGTGTAGATTTGAAATATTGATGAAATTTGTATGGTTTTTTTTTTTTTTTTCAACTGTATGTCTTTACTGCTGTCTATTAATGAAATAACTGTAACCCCCTTGCCAACAGGGCTTATTTGCTAATGGCAACAAAAATGTGTTAGTGTGTCTCTCTCAAACTTTTTTTCTGACCCTCTCCTTTTTTAATGGCTTCTCAAACTTTTTCTGACCCTCACTCTTTTTTTTAATGACTTTTCTCTGACGCTCTCTCTCTCTCTCTCTCTCTCTCTCCCTCTCTTGACTTTTCTTTTTGACATGTGCTTTGTACACATGGGAACACACACACACACGCACGCACGCACGCACGCACGCACGCACACACACACACACACACACACACACACACACACACATGCGCGCGCGCACACAAAAAGTGGCACATTCACACGTGGGTGTGTGTTTTGCACGCCTGTAATTATACATGGTTGTGGGGTTCAAAGTCAGCTCACGCCGTTGCGTTGTGCTGTTGGGAAAGGCAATTTTCCTCACCCCACCAAGGCGTGCTGGGGTTAACCCTGCAATAGACCGGCGTCCTATTCAGGGGAGGGGTCTTGTACTCTCAGTCGCTTTGTGCACACAAACTGCGTTTAAGCACCGGCCTCATAAGCCTCTCAGAGGCTCGTAAAGATACTTTAACTTAAGATTAATTATTTATACATTCATGTGATTATGCATGCAGACACCCACACAAGTTAACACACATGCACATGCATGCGCGAGCACACACACACACACACGCATACGCACAGAGGAAGGTTCTGATAGTCTGCTTTTGTATGCATTGTTACAGGACATAATATTTTCAAGCTTCTTGAGAAGGAGATGAAAGTGCCCCCTCCTAAGAATGCACCCTTGGTTGGAGATCCACCACAGCCCCCTGAGCCTGCAGTTCCCTGGGAGAATTGTCTTGCCCTAGGGTGCGACAACGCTGCAGTGATGACTGGCCATACAAATGGTGTGTATGGCCACATGATTACTAAGCAGAAGAACTTGTATCTTGCTGGGTGCCCCTGTCATCTGATTCACCGAGCTGCCCAAAAAGCTGCTTCAGTGCTTCCCTTCAGCATTGATGAAATACTTGTTGATGTGTATTATTATTTTGAACATTCATCGAAGAGGCTAGCAGCACTAGAGGCGTTCCAGGATGAAGTGAAACATCAGAAAATGCTGAAGCATGTGGCTACAAGATGGCTCAGTGTGAGGAAATGCCTTGACAGATTGCTGGAAAACTGGGGATGCTGTACGGAAATTTTTCAAAGAAGAGCCCCCTGCTGCAACAAGCACGTCAAGAGCTGAGGGCAGGGAGAAGAGACTGAAATCTTTCTTTCAGTCTCCCACCAACAAGCTTTATTGCCTGTTCCTGCTGCAACAAGCACGTCAAGAGCTGAGGGCAGGGAGAAGAGACTGAAATCCTTCTTTCAGTCTCCCACCAACAAGCTTTATTGCCTGTTCCTGCTGCAACAAGCACGTCAAGAGCTGAGGGCAGGGAGAAGAGACTGAAATCCTTCTTTCAGTCTCTCACCAACAAGCTTTATTGCCTGTTCCTGCTGCAACAAGCACGTCAAGAGCTGAGGGCAGGGGAGAAGAGACTGAAATCCTTCTTTCAGTCTCCCACCAACAAGCTTTATTGCCTGTTCCTGAAGCAAGCACTTGAACCGTTTGACAATGTCAACAAGCAGCTCCAAGCCGAGTCTCCACAAATACACTGTCTGCAAAGGACCTTGCTTGACCTCTTGAGACAGCTGATTGTGAAATTTGTGAAGCCCATTGTCATAGCTGAGAAGATCAAAGTGACAGGAGAGATGCAGATGCAACAAAAGACACCGCTTGAGATCAACTTCAGGGATCTACAAAACCATAAATCTCAAGTTCTACTAAGCGAGGAAGCTGCTGAGTTCCTAAGAAAAAAGATGAAGTTGGTTTACGAAAGAGCAGGATCAAAGAGTTCCACGCCACATCAAAAGAGTTCTACATTGCAGCATGCAATTACATCCGAACAAAATTTCCTCTCAGTTCGGAAGTGCTGAAAAATGCTGAGGTTGCTGATGTTGATCAGCGCCTGGAGGTGACAGAGGAACAGCTGTGCTTCTTCATGAACAGATATCCTTGTTTAGTGCCTTCAGGATCCAGTGTGGACACAGTGAAGAATGAGTTTGCCACATACCAGTCGCACCCTGTGGTTCCATCGCTTTCGGAAAGAGAGAATGGACACAACATGGGTGGCCATAGGCCAAACCAAGGATGCTGCTGGAGTTCCCATGTTTTCCAGTGTGGCCAAAGTTATGCTGGGAATTCTCACTATCCCTCACAGCAATGCAGGCTGTGAGCGAGTATTTTCCTGTGTTCGAAAGAACAGGACCGACCAGAGAGCTTCGCTTTCGGCCAAAACTTTGGACAGCCTGATGGTCGTCAAATCAAGACCGGGAATGCCAGCTGATCGGACCTACTCTACCAAGGAGCTCTCGGATCTGAAGTCTGCTTATTACCAGTCCCTCAACAAGCAGTGAAGATCGAAAGTCCCACTGCATGAAAACCAGCAAAAGAAGTCTAAGATGATTCTCTGCAGTACCTGACAGCTGTACATAACACTTTAGGAAATTTTTTTTTGTTTCTTTCTGCTATTTTTTGTTTGACAAAAAAAACTTCCTTTCATTATTTCATTTTTGGGGAAAAAAAAAGCGAGTTACTGAGTCTGACTCAGTGATTTTCAAGTCTAACTGATCTCAGCTGTTAAATACTGAATTAAAACTGTAACGTGTGATTATCTTAAAACTCCTTTGAAGATTTTGAGTGCAAGTGTGAGAGTAAGGAATTGACTGTAAGACTCAAAACATTGATGAACTTGTCACTTCCAGCCTGTCTTGCACTGTAGGTGAGTGCATATAGTTATCAGACAGTTTCATATGCAAAGTAACAATTGATATTAATAATTTGTGTAAAGTGTGGACAACTGTAATATGGACCAACTAAAGACTGAAAATGAAAGACTGAAGGTGAAAACAACAAATGACAATTGAAGTTGAAAGAAAACTCTTAAAGACACTGTGTTTGCCTTAGCATGGGTTGGGAATTGGCGTCATCACTGCACTATTGATTTAACTCATGATGAAGGTAAACAGTGTTTGTGTGTGTTTCACTGTGTCTCTATCTCTGTCTTCAATTATGTGTCTGTTTTACTGTCTCTCTCTCTCTCTCTCTCTCTCTCTCTCTCTCTCTCTCTCTCTGTATGCATGTGTGTTTTTGTGTTTGTTACTGTTTATGTGAGCCAATGTTATTAATACCTTTTATATTCTAGTATTTTATCATTGTTTTACAGACTCGTGCATGTTAGCTGCAACATTCTAAAATTTCTTGTGGAAATACTCTAATTTTTTTTCAAAATACTCTTAATTTGAAAATGGGATACTCTAAGCCAGATTTTGGGGTAAACAGGTCTGATTGTTGATTGCCAGGATCATAACTGTATGCTTTTTGAAACAGCCATTCTCATGCTCAGTCACAAACCCCATCGTGGATTTCACTTCAACATTCACAGACCCTGTCATAATGTGATTCTCACGTTATGCTCAGTTGAATGAAAAATCAACATTACATTTGCAAAAATTAGATGAATACAGTGTATGTAAAAGAAAATAAAATAACAACAGATCTAGACAAAAAGTTATTGACTGGTGATGACATCGGTGCAGTGTAATTGCATCTTTGTCCAGGTGTGCATGGTCAGTGAGCAATGACAGTTGTTAACCTTCATCGGTGTGAAATACGATTTTATTCAGTCTGCCTCTCAACAACAAGAAAGAATGCCAGCTTGCATATTCTGAGGAATGTTGTGAAACGGGGAGGGGGGTAGGCAGTGTTGGTAGGTGTTCACTTTACTATGATTATAGGTTTAGTTTTCTTAATATGTAAAAAAAACATTTACAGCATTTTTGTCGCAGAAGGAGCACTCCTGGATTACCAGGTGGTGATCAATGGGATAGAGAGCCAGTCCCCCAAAAACGCCCCCAAGATGCCTGGCTCTCCACATCCATCCTGCTCCTTGTCCCAGAAAGACCTGCTTTTCCAGTTGGAGCAAGGGTCAGGACATGGCTGTATCACTGTCTATAAGGAGACCAGTGTGTCTATGTGATGTGTGAATGCTTTAATTTGTTTGTATGCAGTGTATGCTTGTGCAGCCTCTGTGTATGTGTGATTACTATCTTTGTGTTCAGTGTGTGGGTTTTGCACATATCTGTGTCTACATGAGAGCACATAATACAGTCAGGTCAGTTCCAGAAGAAAAAAAATTGCATGGTAATCACATCAGTACAGGTGCCATTTTCAAGGCTCAGGATGGTAGTCTGTTCTATCAACAACAACAACACAAATTTAAATACCTTGCAGCTCCAGAAGAGAAAAAACTTTGTGCAAGTTCAGTTCATGACTTGATAAAAACTTTTTCCAGCTTTTTCATTTCTGCATTTCATGCTTAAGCCAGAAATAAGGCTTTCAAAAAAAAAAAAGAAAATGGTCATAGAGTTGACAAACAAAAAAAGAACGGGAGGATTGAAGATGAAGAAAATGGGAACATGAAATTAAGAAAATGTATTTCATATATGAAAACTCTTCACTAGCTGCACGAGGGAACCATCATAATCCCTCTTGTAAGCAGGTTTGTTTATATTGCCTGCTCCTAGGACTTCTTCCACTGGATCAGACTCATCAGGGAGACTTGGATGATTATGTCTGCTCTTGGCGTTAAATAGAGACACACCACAGTCAGTCATTCTGTGGTGTTCTCACCACCAGGAGTTCAAAAAGAATCCAGCAGCACCTCCAAAGCAACCAGCAAAGGGTAGTAAATGAAACAAAACAAAAGTGTGGAGAGAGGAAAAAAGTTGCTGGAAAAACTAAAAATGTGCAAACAGTATAAAATGTAGGGGACAATCTTTGAGCCTATGCTTGAGGATCCAGTCAAGGATGCAAGGGAGATCAAAAGATATGGAACAGTCTGAGTGGTCAGCTCTGCTGTTCAATAACTCAAGCATTGTCAGTGGCTAAGAATTGTGCAGAACAACCTTTACTTGGATCTCCTAAGAGATGCAATCTCCCACTGATTGACCAAACAATATAATGCTGAACAATTAAGTAGTGTGTTCCTTTTTGTACATTTATTTGGAAGCTGTAATCCTTCCTTTATCGTATTTAGTGAAATTTTAAAAATATGAAACGTTTATTGCAATGGTGATATCATCAAGCAGATTATTCCACAATTCTGATAGTTTAAAAGAAATAAAGATGGTGATGGAAGAGGGACTGTAAGGGGGGGTGTTTTTGTGCATGTGGAAAAGGGTGGAGGAGGCCAGGGGAGGAATGGGCAGTATCAGTGTGCACACATGTGAGGTAAATTACCACTCTGCAGATTTGGGATGTCACCCTTGTTTTATAGTTCTTGGGAAAAATGCTAGTGATTGTTGATGACTGCGTGTTTGACTGTCATCTCATGGTAGTGTTCCTGCTGCACATTACTATGAACTTTCCATGCATTTTTCATATCTGTGGACAAATATTTGTCTATTAATGTCTCATGACAGTAGACCCAAGCATACTGTGGCAGGTACTACAGCAGCTCTGGACAAATGTTTGTCTATTAACGTCTCATGACAGTAGACCAAAGGTTCTATGGCAGATACTATGGCAGTTCTGGACAAACATTTGTCTATTAATATCTCATGACAGTAGACCCAAAGGTTCTATGGCAGATACTACAGCAGTTCTGGACAAACATTTGTCTGATGACAGTAGACCCAAGGATACAATGGCTGACGCTACGAAAGTTGGGGATTTTTAGGGCCCTTTCATCAGTCATGGACAATATGGTCAGGGTATTGTCATCAATTCAGATGGAGTGCATAATTTGCAAATAAAGTGTCTTCACAGATAAGTAATGCACAGACATATGCACATCTGACAGTAAAGTAACCTTCGCTGTTGTTTGTGGGCATCAAATAACTGACAGTCATGATTTGCACTTAATAACCAAGTCAGATTTCAATCTTTCAACACAAAAATTTTATGACCTTGTCAGTAAAGCATGGCTCCACATCTGTTTCTGTCAACAAAGGAGTAAACAAAAAATACAGTCATGGCAAGGCTTTATTCCATTAGTAAATGTATGGGTTTCTTGAGACCCACACATGATGTACAGCAAGGTTTTAGTGCTGAGAAACCATGCGTCTCTTGAGATCCATACCATGTGCAGCAAGACTTTATTTCCTTTACAGAATGCACAGGTGCTTAGGGACCTACAACATATGGCATGCAAACAATGTAGGCAAAGTTTGTCAGATGGGGCAGCAATCAGATGTAATAGCAAGTTTGGGCTGTGTATGGTAAGCCACAATGAACCACATAGGAGTAATACTGTAGGGACATGAAGAGAAAATGTGAAAAGAAAAATGATAATGATCAGGTTGCGAGGGTTTAAGGGTTTGTTTGAGATGATCATTTTTGAGGGGTTGGCAGTTACAAACACTGTTATCTAAAAGACCAATCTTTTCTTCTTTTTTTTTTTTATTTTTGAAACTGAGTTGCACACACTTGAAAAGAGTAACCTCGATTTCAGTACATTTTACAAATTTAAAGTATTTTTGTTACCCACTAAATTGAACAAGCTGTCAATCAGCTGACCTGTTGTAGATGCTTATCATTTTTTTTTTTTGGTCAGTGAAGGTAACATGGTGTAGGGAGGCACTGTAAAAGGAAAGAGGCCTGTAAATTTAATCCTGTTGCTGAATCATGGGTTGCAGGTCTTTCTTGGCGGGTCACCCAGAGTCAGGTCTGAAGAAGAAAACAATGGTTATGGACAGAGTAAGGGTGTTGCTGTCAGGTGTGAAGAAGGAGCTTGAGGAGGACTTTGCCAGAGAGAATGAAACACATGTCCATGAGAAAGAGGAAATATGGCCCAGAAAAACTGGCGATCCCCAAAAGCGTTTTTTGGACGTGATGAAAACCATGGGAATGATGGACGTTGACAAGAAGGGTGGTAATGAACAGGGCACTGAACCACATGTTCATCTGGAGAGTGTGAGTGACACACACATGTCAGAGACTGGAGGGGTTCTGGAACATCTGTGGTCAACTCCCGTGACAAAAACGGGTACAGAAGGCACGAAGAAACAGAGCAAGAGGTCAGAAAGTCTTTTGGTTGACCTATCGCCGTCCCCAGATCAGACAGAGAAGGGACCGCTGGCCATATCAGATGGACACTATTCTGTCGGGCCAGAAACATCAGGGATGTCGGGACCTGGGGGCCCTTCAGATCATCATTCTTATACCACCAGGAAGTGTCAGCCAGAGAGGTGCCATCCTGATCTGGCATTCCTAGCCAGCCTACCTGGGCCTGACCATTCAGCCCGGGACAACCCTCCTGGTGCACCTGTTGATACCAGTGGTCATAGGTCACCGCAATCTGTGGATCAGTCTGGCTTGGACAGCATCAGCTGCAGGTCTCTCTCAAGACAAGGGCTGCTTGGTGCGGCGCCATCATCAGCAAGCAATAGCCCAGCTAAAACTGGTCCTGTGACAGCCAGTCGGCATCCTGAGCTTCAACTGTTCCAGAGCTGTAGTGGTGGACATCTCACACAAAGTCGTGGACATGCTGCTCAACTTGTCCCACCGTCTGGGACAACCAGTTATCGTTCAGGTACTCCTCTCATCCAAGACTCTAGAAGGAATGTTTCCCAGAAACCTGTTTTGCATAGCCAGTCCCTGTCTTCTTCACCCACGCTAGCTGTGTCCAAACCTTTCCGGAACGGACCCCAGCACTTGATGGAAGGGAAAGAAGGCGAAAAGAAGTTACTGGAGTTACTGAAACAGAAGGAAGTCAGCAGACTTTCACCCAGTGGCAAAGACTCACAATTGCTGGAGTTGGTGGAGCAGAGGGAAATCAGCAGTCTTTCTTCCAGTGGCAAAGGAACAGAAAACTTGCCTTCACCCGTATGCCAGAAGACCAACGTCCTCGGCAGCAACAATCAGTCGTCGCCGAGTCCACAAGAAGATCAGCAGCTGACCTACACTGAGCCTGAGCGGTGGAAAGCTGCCTTTGAGAAAGAGGTGTGTGTATGTCGTGTGGTTTGTAGTGTTTATGTCCATGAAGTTTTCACAGTTTTTTTCATTTTGTGTGTGTGTGTGTGTGTGTGTGTGTAGTTTGTGAGTGAGTGAGTGTGCAAATGCGCATTTGAATCTCTGCTTGTGCCTCAATTGTCATGTCTTGTGTTTGTGTTTAGGGGTATATGTGTTTATGTGTAATGTTTGCCCAAAGTGAAATGGAAAGTGTGAGTGTGTGTGTGTGAGCGTATGTGTGTGTGTGTGTGTGTGTGTGTGTGTTTGAGTGCAAACATGCAAAGTGAATTGGAATCTGTAATAAAACAGTTTTTGCTCCATTGCTTTCATTTCTATAGAAGTTTGCAAAATTGTTTATATCCTTTTTATTTTTACTTATTCTCAGAATGTTAGTACATCTAGCAACATTTGGAAGTGTTGATTTTCATAGCCTACCCCCGATCTTCTCTTCCCCTCAGCACGTCCCCTTTTCCAAATCCTGCAAGTTTGTGTGTGTCTTGTACAAATGGGTTCTTTTGAGTGTGCTTAACTAAGCCGTAAACCTTGAATTTCTGTTCTGTACAGGTTACTGATGGTCTGCCCACTGGGGACAATGAGAGCTGGAAGGAATTTGGAAAAGCCAATTGCCAATTCTTGGATAGGAGGAGCGAAGAAGAGGAAGAAGAACCTGCTGATGCCAAAAGTTGCCAAACAGCAAGAGAAGTGAATGACCACACATCAAGCAGTAGCCACATTGTAACTTCTACTTCACGTATAGCTCCAGAAAATGCTGCAATGGAAATGGCTTTGAGAAAGACCAGTAAGGAATGTGCTGATGTTGAACTAACGATTCCTGCCACTGTGTCGGATATAACTGATTCGGCAACAGAGAAACGTTCTCCCGATTTGTCGGTTTTGGGGAAAACAGTCACCAGAATCCAAACCTTCCACCCCAAGTGTGCTTTCTCTCCCCCCCAGCCTTCCAGGTCCTGTGGGGTGGGAAGGGGACGGGGTGCTATCTCTCCAGCCTTGTTGCACAGTCTTCGGATGAGTCCAGCAAACAACAAAGACGATCGAAAGATGCCCGACAGGGATAGTGGTCTGAGAGGGAGTCCTAATCTTGCGAGAGGAAGAGGGTGTGGTCTGGCTGTATTGGAGTTGTTGAGGAAATGACTGTTGAAACTAAAAAAGAAGAGCACTTTGAAAAATTTCATGCATGTCAAATGTAGCATTTTCCCTCCCAGTGGCTGAGGCTCCTTTCTGTCTTCTCATTCATTCTCATTTTTTTCCCTCCTGTGAAAGAGCTCAACAAACAAAAAAGAAAGAAGTTTCATAACTCTGACATCCGCATTTATTTCACAATGTCTCGTTTGTTGATCCCAGCAAAGGTACATTTTCACATTTTGAGGTCAAAAAAATTATGTCATGTTCAACTATGGACACATGTACATGCTTTTTTATGACTTGCAAGATCTGATTCGTTTGGCAAAAATTAATGCTGAGTATAATTTGATGGGTCTGTATGTGTGTGTGCGCGTGCGCATGCACATGCCCATATGTACATATCTGTGTGTGTGTGTGTGTGTGTGTGTGTGTGTGTGCAGGCACATGCATAATGTCAGTGAGGATTCTGTTGTTGGATATAATCTGATAGATCAGTTAGCTTTTTTGTGTTTAGTGTGAAAAAAAAAAAAATCATCTGGCAAAGAGGAGTACCATACACACATGAGTCCGTCAGTGGTTCACTACATACTGATGAACATACAATCAGGCTATAGATTTTTCGAGGGCAGGCTTCATGACAGTAAGTTTTATGGTAATAAATGGCCAGTTTAAAGATAGATTTTAAAGAATTTTTTCGATCAGTTTTTTCAGTAAAAAATCATTATTATATAGATCCTCAGCGGCCTGATTGCTGTCGGGAACAGAGAGGAGCCAAAAAAAAAGTATGATTGTGTGTTAGAATTTTTTCGTCATTACATGGAGGGAGCCATTATTCAAAGGGATGATTAGGAGGATTTGCATTGTTTGTATGTGAATGTGTTTTTTTGATTGACAGTAATGTGTTTGGTAATATTGCTCTCGGTTTTACTTAAAACTGCCCCAAAATAATGAGTTTTGAATGTTTGCTCTCATTTTTAATTTCACTGACAATCTTTTCAATTCTTAGTCACATGCTCAAATTTTCTAGGAGCTTGTCTGAATGTGTGTAATTTTTTTTTCCCTTAAGGCAAGTTTTTTTTTTTTTTTCAACATAAATCGAATGATTAATTAATTTTGTCTTTTTCTTTTCACCAAAATGCCTGTTTGTTGTTTTGTTTTATTACTTCTCTCATCACTTTTGTGATCTTGGGCTTGTATATTTAGAATTCTGTGTTTAGTCCTTTTTCATTGCAGCAACATTTTATATCAGACATGTGTTTTATGTAGTTTTATCAAAATATTTTCCTGTGATGCTCCTCCTCACCCCCCCCCCCCCCCCCCCCCATCTCACTTCCCCTCCTCTTCCACATGCCATCCCCCTTCCAAATGCTTGTTGACATTTTTGTAAGATAGGTTGTGCCATGTGAAACTGAAAGAGAGTACCAAAAGTGTAGTAGATGAATTGCAGTATGTAAATGTTGCAATTCGAGTCTGATAGACAGCTTTACGGGGTCTTCCTTTTAGTGCCTGTCATAATTTGTCTATCATGTTTTTGATAAATAGTCCCATTTCTGTAAGTAAATTTAGCAGAGTTGGTAATATACTGTGCAACTAGGAAACCATGATCAATTTCCGCTTTGTTTTTGTTTGCTTTAATTGCCTGTGGCATAAGATATGACTTGTCAGTAAACACAGGATGATGACATTTTTGTAGCTTCTTACATTTGAAAACAAAACCTAGCAGAGTTATTGGCCTTCATTCACACGGTGAAAGTTGAAATTATTGTGCAGAAAAAAGTAGTTCTGTCCTTTTTACAAAGGGATGCTCAACACCCCAGAAAAAAGGGTTTTTTTTTTTTATCGTTTATCTTACATGTGATTCTTGCCTCGATTGTGTAAGCTGTATTTTCTCAACAAGTACAAGCATTTGCGTCATCAAACTTAGCAGAATTACAGACATTAACACCTTGCAAGATTTTCCCCTGTGTGATGTCGCTGAATGGTAAAGGCCATACATCTACCATTAACATTTTTTCAGCAACAAAATCAATGTTTCAGAAATTTAATTTCCTTTATGATTATGGTGGTGTATAACTTTTGCCTTACACACTTACAAAAAGCTTGTTAAATGACGTATGCAAACTTGTAAGAAATTTCAAATGACATTTTGTCAAGATCAGACAGTTAAATGCTGTTCCTGTCAAGCAGAGGGTTGAGATGTGAATTAATGTATAACTAAGCACAGAATTAAGCTAGACCATATAATTACACTAAAGTGTCTTGCATGTTTTGTCAGCAGATTTTGTCACGTTGATGTGCATTTTCAATACGTAAGTGACCAGTTTTTTTGGAAAGAGAAAAAAGAAAAGGATAAGTGACCACTACTTCCTATGAGAACTTCACCTTGAGAGGGGCACATGAGGTCATTGCATAATCAGGAGTGGCTGTAATCAAGGTCAGGAGCATTTCAGAATGCTGTCCTCCACTTTCTCCCCCACAAAAGTATAACTCCGGATAGTACTGTGATTTAAAAAAAAATTTTTTTTTTCAATTTGATACATAATCATTCAGAACAAAGCAGGCATTGCATCGAAGATTTTGATGCCATCGACATCTCAAAATCATGGAAAACGATCACTTTGTGTTGTGGTGGTGTGGAAGCATTCCAAGAGTTTATCATAAGGGGCACAACCTTAAGGGTGTGTATGTATATGAAGGCTTTAAGAAGAGTGCGCTCCCTTGTCTCATTTTTTTTTTTATTGGTAAAGAAATGTTCTATAACTATCATGGATTGCTGTAAAGCATTGTATGTTCTTTGCATTGTTGGCAGTGTTCATGTTCAGTTGCAGATTGAAAAGGGAGAGAGTGATAGAATCCGGCAGCATTATGTCAGAGATGCATATGATTAATCATCATCTCTATTTCATTTATTGATTTTCTTTCAAATGCAATTCAGTCTGTCACTTGGAATGTACTCACTGGGATGGATTGTACAGCAATGTTGATGCAGGGAGAATCAGGATATATTGATATGATGTGCCTTAAACACTGATTTTGTGTGTTGAAGAAGTGGTATTGCTTGTATACATATGTATTTTTGAACACATGAACTGAAAAAATATGGTACCTTCCACATTGATTTGTTTATTCTGATTCTGAATGTTAACTTGCCATGTTTTGTTCAAATTGTCAAGTTACTTACAGCGTCACAATGGTTGGTCCGCTTATGCTGCTTTATAATTGTTACATTAACAGGCCTACTTATATATGTTGTTACATTAACTGGACCCCTTGTGTTGATTTGTAATGTCACATAAACTGGCCCCCTTTACATTGATGATCATGCCCCTCAGAATCTTCCTTTTATTCATTACCTTCAAAAGAGTTCAGGCAAGAGAATTTCCCAATTATAGTTGAAAATCCAACCAAAATTAGGCACCAGAGGCCATTGTTTTGTGAAACGCATGAATAAGCCACCCCAGGATCCCCCCCTCCCCCCTAATTTTTCAGATTTTGTTTGACAGATTGTTGTTCCTTTACCTGGAAGTTACATATTTGAAACAGACCCAAAATTCAAACAAACAGGCAAAAGGAGTTTTGCCAAGTAATGGTGATTTTATGCATAACATAACACAGTCAAATGAATTTTTGACAAATTTATTGTCTTTGGACCTCAGAAATAACAGACATGAAAAATTCACCAAATAATACTCCCCATATGGCTGTCATCAAGAGAAACAGTCACCCTGCATATGTAACAGTATTATGGATAATTGTATGTGCACTACATTTCCTTCCTTATCCCAACAAAGGCAGCAATGATGAGATTATATTGTGGGTAAGCTGGATGATTATAATGATGGTGTGTGTGTGTGTGTGTGTGTGTGTGTGTGTGTGTGTGTGTGTGCAGCATGAAATCTGCCAAAGAAATTTGAATTCCATAAAAGCTGAAAAATGGCAAAGTGTTTTGATTGAAAAGTTGATAAGAATGCTGAGAAATATATATTATTATCGTAAAAAAGGCCGCCCTCTCCCTCCATTCTCTCCGTTATCCCCTACCCCTTCTTCACTTCATCAAAGAAGCTGGCTGGAGTTTATGAGAGAAACTTGGGTACGCCCTTACGCATTTAGCAAAAAATTACGCATTGAAAGTTTTCAAAAAAAAAAAAAAAAAAAAAAGGACGAAAAAATCAGCTTATGTACAGACACGCACAGCGCCGTGCGTATAACCAGTAATCTTCAAGAAGCGTTTTCGGTCATGCGCAGTTCGTTTTCACCATCTTTACCATTCAGCGAAGTTGGCGTCCTTTTGAAGTTTGAAGTTACGAAAATGTCGAAACGTGGAGCAGAAACTTCTGGACAAGATGCGAAAAAGAAAAAAAAATTTGGTCAAAAGTCCCGAAAAGAATACTCGGAAAAATTCCCTGCATACGACCCTTCGGCTAAAGGTGTAAATTGTGCAAGGTGTACCACTTGCGAGTCCGACTTCACAATTTCCCATGGGTGGATGTGAAGCGTCACCTTGAGTCATGCAAGCACATCGATTCCTCTAACGTGCCGAATTCTTCCAGCATCACACAGTTTTTTTTTCAGACTGTAGACACCTCAAAAGAGGATGAAATGAGGAAAAGGGTAATTCGGGCTGAAGCATTGGTGGCCAGATTTTTTGTCGAGTACATCATCGCTCTTAGCGCAGCCGACCATGCATCCCAGCTTTTTAAAGAAGCGTTCTTAGATTCGGAGATCACCAAACAGTTCAAGAGCGGGTCCGAACAAAGACAACACACATTGTGAGGACCCTTGCCATGGGGGACTGCAGAATGCACCGTTTTGTGTTGGGAACTGATGAAGTCGGGGGGGGGGGTGGGGGTGGGTAGGGGGGGGGGGGGGGGGGGGGGCCAAATTCTTTCCTGGGGTGGTGTGCGAGACATACAAAATCGCCACTGATGATAGCCAACTCCACATGCACAGAGTCAGCAACAGGGAGAACATTTTTGAGGTTGTTTCTGGCGCACTATCAAGCCTTGGTGTGATATGGCAGAACTGCCTGTCCTTGGTTTGTGATAATACAAATGTGATGACTGGCAAGAACAAAGGTGTCATTGCATATGTTCGCATATGTGTTTCCAGTGTATTTTACATTTTCATAATTTGTAAAGATTTCTTGTGACACTTAAAAGAAAAGGTTGTTTTGAAGAAAAGTACAGTTCACATAAATTGTGCGAACATTTCATCGCATCGTGTTTGTTTGAAAAAAGTAAGTGTCATGCTTGATTACTCTTAGCTCTCTGAAATTACACATTTCTGCCTCACAGAGCTTCAGTTCTTACTCATTGGTCTCTTAGGGGGTTGGCAGGTCTGTGTTTAGATAGAGATGGGAACTTGAAATAGAGACAAACTGTAAATTTGTGTTTGTACACATACATGTTAATGAAACCTATCTCATGGTGCTTTTGATTTGCGTTCATGTGTGCGCATGCACAGTTGTGTTCTTGCTGCAATATTCAGTGTGGCGTGTGTCTGTGTCCATGTGTGTCTGTCTGTATGTGTCCATGTGAACTGTGTGTGTGTGCATGTGTGTGTGTGTGTGTGTGTGTGTATGAGTGCATGCGCGTGGGTGTGTGTGGGTCTCTGTGTGTGTCAGAGAGACTGTGTGAATAGTACATGTGTGAGTGTGTGGGGAAGGGGAACGGAGAACTCTTGTTTGTGAGTATCAATCGGCAAGACTGTTCTCATTGTTTGTGTAAGACTGGATTTGGGGTAGAGATACATGCATTTTTGTTATCTGCGGTTGAGGGTTTGAATTTTGACTCTATGAAAATTTTATTATTTTTTTTTTTTTTCTTTAGCTTTTTGGTGACTCTAGTGTGCGGTGGGACAAGAGAATGTATGTCGATAATGATCAGTATGCCAGCTGTTGGACAAACGCCGTCTCTCTCTCTCATTGTCAGTGAGATAACGTCATAGCATAATTGATGTTGTTTTTTTTCTTCTTGTTTTTCTTTTCTTGGGTTCAAATCATTGTTTAGTGTATGGCAGCATTTACTTGTGATAGAAAGACGTTAGTATTGAAGGAAAAGGCATAAACAGTGTTTTTAAATCATATTTTCACCTGTGGCTGTTCACTCTTGAAAAGTGTTTGGTTTTTTTAGCACATTAATGTTCTTTTACTTGTTTCTTTCTTTTTTTGTTTTTAAATTGGAACAGCGTTGTTATCATGTTTCTTCTAATGGTAGCAAAGGTACCATTTCAGTTAATCGAACAGGTATCACATGTTCTGAAGTTGTCTATGTTGTACATGTTGGGAAACAGTGATTAGAAACAAGCTTTGTCATGACTGTTCCATTTTGGACTTGTCTTTTCACTGCCTGTATCTTTTTCTTTGCCAAATTTAACAAGATGAACAGTGTCAAGAAGAAGTTAGCAGCAGTCATAGAGGCTGCGTTTGATTGTCTGTGTCGATTGTTAACGATATCAGAACTTTACCAAAGATTACCCATGATGATATGTCTGAGTGGTGTGTATACTGCATTATGGGTATTTTTTCTCCATGTCTTATATCGGATTTACAGTCCCACAAAACCAGATCAGGGTGGAAATGTTCTGGAAGGGTCTTTGAAATTTTGATGGAGAATTTTGTGTGAACTCTGTCCAAGAATGTTGAGTTGAAATGAATAATTGTGTAAAACTGTGTGAACTGTTTTCAATTCTGATAGAATTGGCATTGATGAAATGTATGTCCGATTCATTGTTTATTTCTTTATTTTGCATTTCAGATTAAAGTGTGGAAAAGTTGTCCTCCGTTGAAGCAGATGAAACCATAGCAATGTCACTGCAGGTCAAGTCATGTAGTTTACTGCATTCCAGCATTTTGAACCTGTGGCAGTGCAGAGGGGGAAGGGAAGGGGAGGGAGGTGGCGGAAGGGAAGGAAGACTCAATGCAAAGAGACTGTATTTTTGTCTGTGCGTAATTACAGTGTCAGTTATGCAAATTGTTCTTAAATGATTCATTTTCCTCTCAGGGTGAACCAAGAAACTTCAGAAGACATTCCATATTGAATGTAGCCGAGCCAAACGTGTCAAGGTATCAGGTCTACGAGAAAAAGTGTTTAGGAATTGAAACACACAAAAAGAATACAGTAAAACTGCACTAAAATTGTCGCACATAAAACCAAACTTTTAGCGTTTATGGATGTTCAGGCTGACACCAAAAAGTCTGCATTATTTGACTGCGCTGTCGATTCTTTTATTGATTCAGACCTCTGGGGCATTCCATAGATGGCAGAAATAAAAGGTCGCCTTGTTGCAACCAGATTTGTCCAAACACGGCCTGTGAGGAACCAGTGTGTCATTATCAAGTGCATTTTGTATTCACAAAGAAAATGGCCAAAACAAAGTGGCGATCCAGAAAGATGCAGTACAATCATCAGTGTCAGTGGGATACGAATAATCATATACACACTGTTACTGGCTTGCTGATGACTATTTCAGTGGCTGCGTTTTTTTATCAGTCACTATGTTTTCCTATGCTAATGTCAGCTTTCCATTCTCTAGAAAGCAAAATGATAACAATAAAAAGCTCTAGAAGGGCAGCTAAAATTTTGATTGAAGCATTGTATGCAGTCTTCAGCCAAAGGCGGAAAAGTGCTCTCTGATAGCGCTCCTACTGGAAGGTTGATCAGCATGGTAATTAGAATGTATAACGTTTTCAAATTAGGCAGTTCGTGACATCAGCATCCATACCAACAGATTGGTCAGACCATGGAGCGACTGTTGAAGACCTGATCTGTCCATTGGAACAAACTGAGTCTTGAGACAAATCAGACAGCAATAAGTCTGGACATCACAGTACATGTAGTTTATTTTAAAGAAAGGAGATCTCAGATGAAGCAGGGAATAGTAAACTGTAAATAACGAACAAGTAGGGTGGACTCCTGCTCCTATGATGAAATAATTGCATGCCCATAGCTCCAAACTATTGCTGCTTATGACAACAAATCTAACAGACATGTCAACACAGAGTATACAGAACAAACGACGAGACACCCCAATGGGGACGTCTCCTTGTTTGCTCTGTGTGTTCTGAGGAATGTCTCCATGTGTGTTCTGTGTGCTCTGTGTTTGCTCTTTTGCTGGTAGGTTTGGTGTATAAGTAGCTTTCACTCGGAGTTATGGGCATGTAATTATATCAAGAGCAAGAGATTCCCACTTGCTCGTAAAGAATTTTTAAGTTGACGAGGAAAGTAGCAGATTTGCAAAGCTGAATAAAACCATACTTTATTTGTTTCTTGTTGTCATTGTGGTCAGTGTTACTTTTCCAGTGGAAGAAGAAAGGGTTGAGGGGGGGGGGGGGGGGGGGGTCTAAGCCTGTAAGGAAAGGGGCAGACTTGTAAAGTGCCATAAAATCATACTTTGTGTATTTTGTCATCCGTGTTGTTATTTTTCCAGTGCAAAAGGATGAGGTGGGTTGTGAGTATAAGGGTGCAGAGGCAATGTGTCTGTAGAGTGATGGCTTTACTTCTTCAGCCTCCGGCATTTTTCTCTTTGAAATAAGAAATGAGAATAATGGGGATAGCTAAATATATGTACGTCCATCATTTCTTTGACTTGAAAAAAATTGTATTGTTTTTATCAATTATTGTCTTCAGGTCTGATTTTAGGGGGGAAATAATTAATCACCAACTTTGACAGTCTCATTAAGTTGAACAAAATAAAATCATTACAAATGACTGTGCTAAATATGAAATGCTAAAAATGCTAAGGTTTCCAAAAAAAGTGTGTATAGTTTTGGATCTATGAAAGAGAAACCAAAAGCTGCAACTTTGGAATGAAACTGGATTTCAGAATAAAGAGGGCTGTTTCGATTTTTCAAAATGAAATTTTGGCTATTTGTGTGCTTGTGTTTACCTTGTTCAAGTAAATTATTGTTTTACATATTGCCCACCCACTCCCTCCCTGCCACCCGCTCTCATCTCTCCTCGTACATAAACACACTCTCTTTCTGTCTGTCTAACTCTCTCTCTCTCTCTCTCTCTCTCTCTCTCTCTCTCTCTCTCTCTCTCAAACGCACTTGAATGCGCACGCGTACACAGACATATGCACACAAACACACACTCAAAAGACATACACACGCGCATGCGCTCGTACACATGCTGACACACTCATAGTACACGCACATGCGCGCGCGCGCACACGCACACACACACACACACACACACACACACGCACACACACTACACTATACTACACTACACTACACTACACTACAGATTTAACACACATGTAGAGAGACGGATTGGAGAGAGAAAGGGGGTAGGGGGTGAAGGAGGGGAAGGTGGGGGGGGGGGGGGGGCGAAAAGCAAGGAAAACACAAAGCGAGAAATGGACAGGGAGAAATAAAGGGAACGACTATGAGAGAGAGAGAGAGAGGCTTAATGCCAGCCGTACCAGAGACGGTTATCTACCCGCCGTGGGGTAGGTAGTATCAATAATCAGTGGCCGCGGGACGATCGTCTCCCACTCACATACTTCGATCCCCTGTTATCCTATTTTGGCCCGACCAATCGGGTCGATAACTGTAGCCTGCAATCCACTCTGATATATCGTGATGGCTTTATGAACGAGACATTTTTTATTATTTATCAGCGCGGGAGTGTGCATGTGTGTGTACAACACGGAAAATTTGGATCAACTTTTTCAAACAGTTACTTTCAGCCTGTGAACTGTTTGTCCGTTAAAGGCCACAGATGTTATAGGAGAGCTGATTCAATTATCTACCAACTTTCCGAGTGTTCGGTTTGAGGTTTGGAGGTGAGTCAAGTTCTTTGTGTTCGGGGCCTTGAAGAGTTTTCTGTTGCCGTTGGTGGTAGTGGTGGTGATGGTGTTTGATGTTACTGTTGTGTTAGAGATCTGTGTGTGCGCGCGCGTGTGTGTGTGTGTGTGTGTGTGTGTGTGTGTGTGTGTGTGTTGTCTAACTCGGCTTATGAGAAAGAAGAGATGATATTTATTCTACTTCTCATCCTCCCTCCTCCCCTTCTCCCCTCCTCGTCTTCCCCTTCTTATTTTGCTCTCTGTGTGTCTCTGTCTGTCTGTCTGTCTGTCTGTCTGTCTGTCTGTCTCTCTCTCTCTCTCTCTCTCTCTCTTTCTCTCTCTCTCTCTCTCTCAAGAAACGTTTGCATGCAAATGTATGAATTTTTTCAATGTTTTCCAATTTGTTTAGCCCCCACAATTCTGCAGCATACGTAATGACAGGTTGAACTTGTGTGTCAAAAATTTTAAAGAAGCGGGATTTAGATATATCATGGAGACTGCTAATATGTTTTACACAATTCATACATGCTCTTCTACCCTTTGCCGCCAAGGCATCGACACCTTTACAAATACTCATTTTCGTTGTAAAAAAAACAAAACCCAAGTAATTATACTCGTTTACCACTTCCAGGATAGATCCGTTTAAAGTCCATTTATCATTTTTACCTAAAAACCCGCCTTTTCGAAAAAAAAACCATCACTTTGGTCTTATCTTTATTTATATTTAAAAACAATCTTTTGCAAGCTTCATTTAATAAATTAATTTGGTTTTGAAGACCCCTGGCAGTATCGGATAAAAGAACAATATCATCGGCAAACAACAGAAGGAATAGTTTTCAACCAAACCAGGTAACAACTGAATGCCATGCATACCGCTACCATCTACATGTGCAGCAATTTCATTTATAAAAATAGAAAAAAGTTCTGGACTAAGTATACAACCCTGTCTCAAACTCCGTAAGACGATCTCCAATTCTCACACATGAAACAATTGACTCGTAAATCGCTGAAATCTTGGAAGTACCATTAAAATTACCAAACAAAATTGTGTATGGTGAACTGGGTAGATAACCACTATATATTAACAGTTCTGTGAGATGCATAAATACTGGCTACAGATTTTGAAGATGGATGAGTCAAGGCTACCACGATTAGCATATATTATGTTAAGAAACTTGGATGAAAAAGGTAAAGCATGTTGGGCAAGTTCGATTAAAAAATACCTTGTTTCGTTTAGGATTTGGATATGCCTGGGTTAACCAAGGTGTTGGATGTGAAATTTCTTTTGTATCATTGTTCAAGCAACGTTTGAAAGATAATTATCTACAGGAAACGGATAGCTCAGTAATGAACAATGACATATATAGCACGTACCGGCTATTTAAAAATGTGTTTGAAAGCGAACAATATTTTCAATATCTTGATATCAGATGCTTTCGTGATGGTTTTGTTAAACTAAGAACCGGAGTACTTCCAATAAAGGGTTCCTCTTTTAGGACTACTTTCAGTGAAACGCTAAACTTTTTGTGTCCTTTCTGCAAGGTAATAGAAAATGAAAACCATTTTATTCCTGTTTGTCCTCTATATGATGATATTAGAAAGAAGTATTTGTCTGGAATTGATCAGCACTATACTAGTATTCTGATGAACAAATCCATGAAACTGACTCGAAATCTAGCTTCGTTCATCTTTTATGCAACTCGACAAAGAGGGCTGTTGGTCGAAAGTCATGAAGGATTATTACACGGTGAGAACTATAAAAGTTTAGATATGAAAGGAAGTAAAGTTGTATTAATAGTACTGTTGCTATTAGTCTTGTTTAGTTACGCTATACTTCATTGCTATTCTGTTTCTTGACCATGTATCTAGGGGCACACACACACACACACACACACCATACACACACACACACACACACACACACACACACACACACACCTTCGAATCCTTCTCTCTCTCTCTCTCTCTCTCTCTCTCTCTCTCTCCCTCTCTCTCTCTCTCTCTCTCTCTCTCTCTCTCTCTAATGTCCATATAATGACCATTTGATTAAACATAAACAACAGAATGTGTACTATCGTTACTGCTTATCATCAGTCTAGTAATCATGACTTGATATCACATCCGGGTGTATTGTCTGACTATCTGTCTGCCAGTTTATCTTGCCTCTGTCTTGTCCGTCTGCTTGTGTGTATGTGTGTCTGTTTATCTATTTGTCTGTCTCCCCCCCCCCCCCCCCCCCCCTCTCCGTCTTTGTCTCTATCTATCTCTGTCTGTCCGTTTGTCTGTCTGTCTGTCTGTCTGTCTGTCTTTCTCTGTTTCTGTCTGTCCCACCTTCCCCCACCTTCCCTCTCCCCCCTCTCTCCTCTCTCTCTCTCTCTCTCCTCTCTCTCCTCTCTCTCTCTCTCTCTCCTCTCTCTCTCTCTCTCTTTGTCTCTGTCTGTCTGTCTGTCTGTCTCTCTCTTTCTCTGTGATTATGATTAACACGATTTTTAGATACTAGGTTATAACAGTGCTGTTTGATTGATTGATTTGACACTCATGGTTTCATGATGATCACTATTATTGTTTGTTGTTGTTTTGGGCGGACTCCCTGAGAACTATTCCTAACGTTTGCTTCAGTTACTGCATACAGTACATCGCTAACTTTGTGCACATCGCTAACTTTGTGCATGTAAATTGTGCATGTA